>CAUYPK010020777.1:0-14685 GCA_963574355.1 Loris lydekkerianus | reverse complement strand
CTACTGATTCCTCAATTATTGTAATTGTTTTGGGTATATATTTTTATTTTTGAAATTTACCAGTGGCTGCTGCATTTTCCACCTTGGCTTATACTCGAGTCACTAACTTTTCCCAGTTTTTAGGGTAAAATTAAGGGGGTCGGCTTATACTCTGGTCGGCTTATACTCGAGTATATACGGTATATAACAAATTACTATGATTAATTATAAAAATTGCTTGGTATTGTACATTTTATAATATACTCTTGCAATTCAGGTATTTAAGGGAGATTTTTCAACTTTGCACAAGCTTGTTTTGTTATTAATGTTCTATGTAATATTAATAGGTACTTCATCTTTGAAGTGTTGATGTTGCACAACAAGGACAGCGTGTCTCTTACAGTAGAAGTTACACAACATGATTCATATACATACAATAAAATCCTCAGTTGATGTCTTTAAGATACAACCTTTCTATTTATAGTCAGTCATTTGACATGGTGATGAATTGGGAAGGGTGTGTAAATGACTTTTGTATGTTCAGAGGGGTCTGTGCTGTTGATATGTGGCAGGATTCTCTTCCCCGGAACTCTTCAAAGGTTCTTGCACTTTGGAAGTTTTTAAAACACACATCTCAGGTAGATTGGGATACGGAAAGAACTAATATTATAATCTTATAAAGTACCACTATAATAACAATTTAAAAATAAAACTGAAGAGGAAGTAAAACAAACAATAAGTAATCAAAACAAAGGCAAGAAAGATGGAATCAGAGAAAACAAAAACCAAGTGAACAATTAGGAAGTAATAGAAAAATGATATACTAAAATGAATTATATCAGTAATCACATTAATTTTAAATGCACTAACAATTTCAGTACAAAGATTGTCAGAACAGATATTTAAAAATAAACATAGTCCAACCATTGCTGTTTAAAAGATACACATTCAGATATAAAGATGCAAAGATACTTAAATGGGAAAAACAGAAAAAAGATACAAAGTTGATCCTCATTAGGCCCAGAATCCAAGTCTGCTTAGTAGTGGGAAGGAATCTGCAACTTCCAAACCAATGCTCTCCACGTGGTCATCTTCATTCTGGACCCTGCAGAGGGGTGAAATCTCTCTCTTAGTAGCTACTTTTCCAGCAGAGGTCAAACAAGGCCGCATTCTGCCTCCTTGTTTCAGCTCTCATGTTATAAAAAGTATCCTTTTTACAGTGCAGTTAGTGGCACATTTTTTGCATTTTTGTTGGGAAGGGGGTGTTCTGTCTAAAGTGGGCCCCAAGGGTAGGGCCAAGGTGATGTCTATCCATTCATGAAGTATATCGCTGTTGGCTGTGAGTTCAATGTTAATGAACCAACAATATTAATAAGATTTCTTTATATAGAAACACACATAAAACAAAGTTCCTTATTGATCAGTTGATAAAAATGTGTAATTCGAGGTTCAGGAAACTGTGTATTTCCCCTAGGAGAATGGTTTAGTATTTGCTAATTCAGTGTTCACAACTAACACTAATTCAGCGACTTTGTAGCACACAAGTATGGGAACGAGAATCAAATGTACAACAGACACTAACCAATAAAGTCATGGTGGCTGTATTACTACCAGAAAAGTCAGACTTAAAGTGAGATTATTTTTAAAAATAAAGAGGGGGATCTTATAAGGATAAAAATGATGAATTAACAGGAAGAAATAAAATAATAATAATAATAATATATTATATACTATGTATATATAATATATATATAATGAAAAATGGGGAAAAGAAAAGAAGAAATAGAGAAATCCATGATCACGGTTAGATATTCCCCTCAGTAATAGAGAAGTTAATTGTAAAATAAGTAAAAAACACATAAAATTTGGGCAACGTGATTAAATAATTTGACCTAATTGACAAACATAGAATACCACTTCCTACAACCCTGGGATTTCCATTCCTTTCCAACGCATACGACCACGTGTGCCATTTACCAGATAGACTACCTGCAGGATCATAAAGCAAGTCCTAACACATTTCAAAGGGATGAAATTATACAAATTGTAAGCTCTGATTATAGTGGAATCTAACTATAGATCAACAACAGAAGGATAATTAGAAAAATCCTCAGATGGCTGGAAATTAACCAACACATTTAAATAAATTATAGCTTACAAAATTTATCATAATAAAAACTTGAAATGTTTTAAAGTGTGAGTTTCAGAAAAGCAAGTCATATTAAATTTGTAGTATGCACCTAAACCAATGCTTGAGAAGAAGTTTAAGGCATATTTTGAGAAGTATATGAGAAAAGAAAAATGTTGAAACAACCATCCGTTTTCATCTTAAGAAGTTAGCAAAAAGACAGTAGCTTGATTTCCTCATCAAAATGTAATAAAACATGAGAATGAGAAAAACATCAATGAAATAGAAGACATGCAACAGAGAAATTCAACCAAGAAGCTAAAAGTTATTATTTTAAAAGATTAATAAAGTCAATAAATCTTTAATAATACTCTTGCAGAAAAAATAGGAGCAAAAATGCAACTGTTAATATACAAAATAAAACAAGGTTCACTGTAGAACCTATAAACATTAAACCAAAAGTAAAAAAGTAATGAATATTTTGGAATAAATTTTGCAAATAAATTTGACACCACAAAAGAAAGAACAAGCATTGAAGAGACATTTGACTGAAGCAACCACAATAAGAAACAGAAAGTCTGAATGGCATTAAATCTGTAAATAAATTCACTGTGAAGATGCTTTTATGCTCCAGTGTTTTCAGTGTTGACTTTTCCCTAATATTTATAAAAGAGGAGAGAGAGGGGAGGGCAGGGGGGTGTGGGAGGAGGGAGGGTATTTGAGGGACCTCACCTAATGTGCATGATGCAACGGTACATTTCAAAACTGTTAAGAAATGAGCATAGTTGTGATGGACGTGTTACTTAGTTCGATGTAAGCATTTCACATTGTGTATCAAAGCAGTACCCTGAACCCTATAAATGCATCAATGTACAAAGTTATGATTTAATAAAAAATAATTTTAAAAAGAAATAATATCCATAATACAGAACTTTTTTTACAATGAATAGAAGTGGGAACACTCCCACCACATTTTCTGAGGCTAACATAATCTTGACAGCCAAGGAAGAACCGCAAGCAATCCTCCTAGAAACTTGGGACAAAGGTTCTTTATGAACCTTAGCAAAACGGCGTTGCTGATGCATCAATAGGTTGGCATACTACAGGGAAGTCGTACTCATAAACGAGAATGTTTGGTTTAAAAATTTAATATTGATGGTTACGGAAGATGGCAAAACTGTATGTTCATCTCAGTAGAGGCACAAAATCTAGAAATAGACAGGAATCGGACTGGGGAGATCTCACCCAAGACTTGCAGCTGACTACAGTGACTGACAACAAAGGCCTTTCTTTACACTTGCCAGAATATCATATACTCATCTAAAATTTTGATTTGGGGGGGGGGGGAGGAAAAGCAGAAAGAGGGATGGGGGGAGGGGGGTAGGGCCACCTGTGGTCAGCAGCGCTGCGCTGCACACGGAGGAGACGTGGGCCCTGGCGCGCAGGGGGCCCACAGGGCCATTGCTGGGCAATTCATCCCGAGCGGGCCGGGAGACTGAAGGGGGACCCGGTGCCTGCATCCAGCATCCTTCCCGAGACTGTGACTGGTGACCGCCAGGGCTCCAGGTGCGAGGCCTGCAAGGAGCGTGCGCGCGGTGCCGAGGCCAGGAAGAAGGACAAGGAGCAAGAGCTGGACATCCAGGGGTCCAGGGGTGGGGTGGGGAGGGGCCGGCGGCCTGGAAGTCTCCAGATGCTCCCAGAGCCCCGGGGGTGCTTTGTAAAGACGTGCACGCGCTGTAAGGTGCCACCCGCGCTGTGGACCCAGCCTAGCGAAGTACCGCTGCTCACAGCGCCGACCTGACTCCGACCTCTGGGTACCCAGTCAGAGTCCAGCGGGACCTAGCAGGCGGAGAGGCAAGTCCCAGCACCCGCTGCTGGAAGCGGTCCGCAAATTGGGTGATGAGAAGCTGGTCAGTGCATGAACCTCTCCAGCTGCCACCCACCTGCCTGCAGGCCCTTGCGGGCCCCTTTTCAGGAGACACCGTCTCCCCAGCTCCCGGCTTCCTCCCCTCTCGCTGCTCCCACCAGTGCGGGGGTAGGGGAGGTGGGCGCCCTATCCCCTACCCCCCTGCCCTGACCCCCAGCACTCATCCAAGTTTCTGCTTTGAGTCAATCTCCTGAACGATATTCATAACGATCATCTCCCTGAGGGGTAGCGAGGGGGCAGAGGCCACCGGACTGGCCCACCAGATGAGGGAAGGTCCCCCTGAGTCACTCGGGTCGCCGCAGGCTCTGTTTTCGTTGTCTGTCTGCTGGCTGAGTCTTCTACTTGGTAAGCAGCCATGATCTCTCCATGAAGGATTTCAGATGCTAAAATAAATGGTGCACCTCTTCACATGTTAGGAAACTAGGAATTTATTGCCTGGATGGGGGCATTTTTAAATTTTGTTAAGTTGCATCTGTGAATTTTGGAGACTGGTAGGCCTTCATTCTCCGCTCCGTCTCCAGGATGGTGAGGGCGGGACCATCCCTCCCATCCCTGGGCAGGGCCGCACCAGGCGTCCTTTGTTTCCCCAATGGCTGATTCCACTCGAGAGTTCCACAGCCCCCAGCTTAAAAGCTGTAAATTTAATTTGAAAAGTGATCTATAGAAGTAACTCGCATCTTTTAGATGTTCTGGCCTTCTAAACCATAATAGAACTAATAGAAATTATTTTAAAAGTCTATTTAAGCTCTCAGAGGGAGGTGCTCAGTTCTGTGGAAAATGCTTGGTGTGAGGAAACACCAGAGGCCAGGACTGGGAGTCTGCTGGAGATTAGTGTGGAGGAAACAGCACTCTAAAACTCATTTTAAATATGCACAGTTCGTCATTAACTTTCTGGGGCTTAATTATTTTGAAACAATAGATGAGGAAATACTTATGGCTTTGGCCACTTCCACATATAGCCCTAGCTGTCCCCCCAAATAATCACCCATTCTTCACTTTCCACTGACTGCACAGACCAGAGCCAACACCCAGTCTGTGACCTGTACTCTCCCTGGTGAAGGTGGCACAATGGCAGAAGATGACCTTAGGTTCTGCCATCAAACATATTCCTTGTCATTACAGATCATAAAATATACATTAAATTTGATAGCTTGCATTGCTACAAAGATTTCTGTGTATTTATGCAATGAAAAAATAGACTTTCTTATCAGGGTGTTGATAACGGTTCAGGACAAATGTACTTTTAAATGGTCCAAAATATGACATCAAAATGACCTAGTTTCTTCATTTGTGTTTATTAGACTGTGACACAGACATTTCTCAGTAGGGCAAATGCATTCCTGATAATTATAGATAATCACGGACAGTGAAACAGCAAAGTATAGTCCCTTCATTCTGAGACTTTTGAAATGTACTGATCGTACACACTTTATGATTTCCAAGTCCTTTCCTTCCTTGTACATTTAACTAAAAAATGTGAATCTGCAGAAAGTGACAAGGACTTGATTCTACTCTACACTCATGTTTTTCTGTAGGATATTCATAACAACCACCATCTTTATGAAATGTACCCAATACTGTTCCAAAAACACTTTATTCTTATCTGTCCACCAAGACATCTGACATTAACCAATCTCCAGACCATAGAAATACGTTATTTTTGATATTACGAAACACACTGAAACAGGACAGGTGTCCTATTTTCAAACATTCCACTCTGCACACACGCCTTTGACTTTCCTGCTTTGTTTTCCAGCATAGCTTCATTAGTATTTTCATCCAACCAAAACCCCCAGGCCATTAACCCCATCCACCCTTCATATCCCACCATGCTAGTTTTCTATAGATTTTTTTTTTTTTCTATTAGAGTTCATATCCCATAATCCATATCACAATCAACTTTTTTTGGTCTATTCTCCCAAGTGAGTATGCCACTAACAAAATAGAACAAAGAACCTTTCCAGGCTCCCCCCATTAAATCAGCAAACTTAGCTGCATTTATACGGATGGTTTGGCTTTTCTTTCCTTTCAATAGATCAATTTTCTGTGCCCCTAAATAGTGACAACCCTCTCTCATGTCTGAATCCAGCCCCTCCCCTCCTCAAGGCTTTGCTGGAAGGCCACCTTTCTCTCCTCAATTAGAAATTGTTGTTCTGTGTTGCATCATTCCCAGTAGCTGACATACACGTTGGGGTGAGTGACAGGGCAGCACCTTCAGCAAGGGGACCTGTAAGTCTTTAGAACATTGGCTCCGATGCAACTTCCACTTGTGTCTGGGTTGGAAATCCCCCTCTCATCCTCACCCGGATCAAAAAGGACTCAAACATGGTAAGACCCCTAGTGCCTGTGCTGAATGCTTGAAGGGAGGGGTGCAGAAAGGGAATTTTTCAGTTGTTCAAATTGAACCTGGGATATTTCTAGAGTCTTGAATCTTCCCCTGATTCCATATTTCCCTATTTATGTTTTTGCCGCTGTTATTCTCCTCCATAACCACAACCATCAAAATTAGTGATAACCTGCATTCATTTGACAAGATTTCACCACTTGTTCAAATACCTATGTTTACAAAAAGAGGATCGAGTCAGAACCAGGCGTTGTGTTCAGTTGTCATGTTGGCTTCCATCTGGAGTCGCCCCTTGTTCTTTTCTTGACTTTTATGATCTTACAAGTTTGAAGGTTTCAGGGGAGTTATTCTGATGAATGCTCCTTGATTCACATCTCAAACCGTGTTCTGATTATGTATTTTTGTAAGAACATCACAAAAATGTGTGTGCTGTATTTTTCTCATGGAATCCTGTTGAGTGGTCTAGGATTCCACTGTGTCCAGTCATGGGTGATGTTAGCTCTGTCATGTTTCTCCACTGTCCCTATTTACTTTTTGTATTTAATACACATTTTGTGGGTGAAATCATTTAAAACTCTACGCATATATATTCCTCATCAAAATTTCAATTTCTTTCTTTCTTGCTTTCTTTCTTTCCTTCCTTCCTTCCTTTCTATAAATACAAACTCATGATGTCTAATTTTAAGCAATGGGTAATTATAATTTATTTAATCTCATCACTATAATTTATTTAATATGCTCATATTCACATTATCCCAGATTTGTCAGTAGGAGACTCCTCAAATTGGCTTTTTTGTCTCCTTATCGTGCCTCCTCCAATTTTTGAACACTTTTTTTGCTCTGGGCTTACTTTCCTTGTGAAAGCCACAGTATTTTACATCCCTTGAAGAAGCTCCGATGCCTTACAGAGAAGAATGTCATTTAAAAGCTCAGGTTTGCTCCATTCTTGAGACATTTTACTCAGGAGAATATGTTCCAGATCCCTCCATGCAAACATAAAAGAAGTAAAGGCTTCATCTTTTTCAAGGCTGCATAGTATTCCATGGCATACATATACCACAATTTATTAATCCATTCATGGGTTGATGGGCACTTGGGTTTCTTCCATGACTTGGCTATTATGAATTGAGCTGCAATGAATAATCTGGTGAAATTATCTTTTTTACAAAGTGATTTTGGGTCTTTTGGATATACTCCTAGTAGAGGATTTGCAGGATCCAAAGGCAGGTTAATTTTTAGATCCCCGAGTGTTCTCCAAACTTCTTTCCAAAAAGAACGTATTAGAAAGTATCCAATGTACTCAGTACTTCTATGAAACTTACTTATGTTTACTTACACTTTCTTATGAAAGATAGATCACAATTATAGTCCAGGATGAAGGAGAGAAATGGAGTGGGAAGGGAGGGGAGGGGGGAGGTTTGACACAGGGAGGGTAAAAGGCGGGACCACACCTGTGCAGCATATGGTAAGGGTACAAGTCAAATCTGTTAAGTGTAGAACATAGATGTTTTGGCACAATAATCAAGTAAATGAGGTGAAAGCTATGTTGATTGGTTTGATCTAACCATGTCAGATTGTATATATAAAAAAAAAAATCAGCACATTCATGCATATTCATCCACATATGCATGAATGTATTCATAATCTATGTGTATTTGATTTAATAAAAAAAAAGAAAAAACAAACAAATATGATGTAATCTTTCCACATTGTATATCAAATCAGTACATTGTACCCATAAATGCATTAATGTACACAGTTATGATTTAATAAAAAAAAATTAAAAAAAAAACAACAAAAAAATAAAAGCTCAAGTTTGGGCAGCAGGTGTCCTCAGTGCTACTGGGACTCACTCATCCCAGGCCCTCTCAGGGGACAGCGCAGTGAATTATGTGCACACATTTCAGGGTGCACACATGTGCACACACACACTCACAGACTTGTCCTCAGGTACCTTCAGAGCTGTGCGTTTGATACCTGTCTTACATGTTAACGTCATGAACACACAGAGACATCCAGCTTCAGCTCCATGCCAGAGGGTTCACTTTAGTTGTGTTTCTTTGCATTCTTGTAACTTTTTCTCCACCTGTGATAATCTTGGTTTATAATATAGTTGATATGTTTACCTATTTGATGAATACTCTTGTACTATGCAAGTGTTCAGACAGATTGTGTTATGGTCCTTTATTTCACGTCTAAGAAACGCAGCTGAAAGCATCCTTTCTGATTCACCCCTGCAAGTTACACCTTGCTCAGTTAATCAGTGTTGCTGGGAGGATTTATTTTGTTTCCATGCTAGAATTTTACATCTCTTGATGTTTGTGTATCTCATGTATTTCATGATCATTCATGTATGTAGCAAAGTTTTCTGCCACTGAAATTCTGCAACCAGAAGGACTCTTCTCTCTCCTCACCCAGATTCCTTTCCCCCTGCTGGGCAGCTCTGCCTGCATCTCTGCAAGGACCCTGCCCAGATCCAGTCAGGCCCAGCATCCCTTACCAGCTGACAGCTGCCTTCCTATATCTGGATTTAGGGTTGCTGAAGCAAATGATGATGGGGGAGTGACATAAAACAACAGAAATCTATTCTTTCACAGTCAGATATATTCTTTGTCAGCTCAAAATCTGCAACTGAGGTGGCAGCAGCACACTACTCATCTGAAGACTCCAGGGGAAGGTCCTCCCTTCCCTATTCTAGCTTTTGGTGGTTGCCAGAAGTGCTTATCCCTTGTCTTGTAAGGTCACCACTCCAACTTCTGCCTTCATCTTCAGGTGGAGATGGGTGTGTCTCTGTGTGCCTAAATTTCCATCATCTTATAAGGGCACTGCTCATTAAAATGTAATACAATATGACCTCACTTAACTTGACTACGTCTCTCAAGACCCCATTTCTAAATAGGGGCATGTCCACAGGCACCCAAGTTTGAGACTTGAACGTATTTCTGGGGGGACATGATTCAACCCAAAATACTTTAGGGGCAGGACTTTTAAGCAGGGTGTTATGGCTGAAGAGAGTGTGATGGTCCATCCACTTACATGGTCCTGTGATGGTCCATCCACTTACACGGACACTCCCTCACTCGCTGCAGGACGCTCCCACCCTGCCCTGAGCTGCCACTGTCAAAGCCCCTGCATTGGCGCTCTTCTCACTCAGATCATTCTCCCACCAAGATGTGCCCTTTCTGTGAGTCCTCTGAGTCACAGGAAGGGGACTGTCACTCTGAGTCCCCTCCTGGGCTAATGGCTGTCCCCTTCCTCAGTAGATACCTGCCTCCATCAGCCCTTCCTAAAGGATTCAGCTTGGATTTTCCAGGAAGAAAAAGGAAGTAGTTTTCTCGCCTTTAATTTTTTCTTTCTCTTCTTTTCTTACTCTCCCTTATTTAGTATCCTAAAATTACCACCTAATACGTAAATAGAATGTTGACAATAAATTACATTTACTTCTGTAATTTTTCTCCATTCTGGTCCTCTGCAAACCCCAACTCCCCAGAGGGGTAATAGACACACAGAAAATTAACATTCATTGTGTAATAAAAAAATATATAATTTAACCTCATAAAACTGGCATCCAGGCACTATGTAATCTTTTAGGACTTAGCTTTTTTTACTTATTATATTATGGAAATTTTCTATACTATTGTGGGTTACTGCAGTTTATTTTTATTGTTACTAGTATTTCATTGAATATATTACAATGTATCTATCTGTTTTCCTCCCCTTAGGTACTTTGGATTTTTCTGTGTTTTTATTAGACTTTTATGCCTACTGCTCCATGTAGATGGTTTCTGGTAAGCAACCAATAGATCAGCAGCGCCACACTCAGCGATTAGTCCTCAGAATGGATGTTACACAACCTCTCAGAAGCCATGGACTTGGTGGTTGGTCCCCATGTCCTTCTAAAGACTCTCCCTTCACTTGGCTTTGATAACACTTCACCTCACTCAGTCACTTTCTAAAGCTCCCATGGCTAACAGTGTCAAAAATCCCCCCTAAGGAGTCTTGGTTTATGCGTGTAACTCCTATATCCTATCTGGTTTAGCATTTTCCCAGGATTTCCCATCTTTAAAGGGTCACTATGAACACTATAAATAGTTTTGTAAAATCAGGTTTGGCGGACCTCTTTAGGCATGTCTACTTTCCACCATGGTCTTGTCTAACTGTGGGAGACGAGTGAACACTTTTCTGCTTTCACCATGTAACTGAAGCTAAAAGATGATCAGTAACAGCCTCTCTCTCTTCTCCTGAGCCTGTGCACATACAGCTTGACTAACACTTCCTTTTTAACAACGGCACGGGAGGTGCTCACTGACGAGATCCAGTGCATCCGAACACACATGGCTGGAGAAGGCTAATCCACTCTGGTCTCTGTGAGTGGGAGCCCTGGAGGCGGCTGCACCTTCAGGCCACTTGGAAAATCCTGCAGAACCCAGGCCTCAGAGCCCGGGAGGCATAAAGCTGCTAGGCCACCAGAAGTCAACATCCCTCCGAGGTTCTGAGGTTTTGAAAGTTGTGAAGGAGGAATAGGACATAGTCTCTCTGTAGATTTACAGAGCATGGGACTAATACGCCTGCTACAATGACTTGTCATTAATGAAATGGTAAGAATCTACCATTATTAATCTTACTGTATGGTGACCTTTTAACCTCTTGTGATAATACCTTGCAGCAGCAACAAGGTTTTAAAAAATACATGATCCAAGAAAGATAAATACTGAATTAACATGTGTCAGGAAAGTTGATGAGGAGCACTTATCTTGCATAAAATGCATGCTTGGTATTTACAAATTGTAGATGCTGTAGTAATGCTGGCGCATAAAAACCAGAAGACACGAGTCTTTGAAGTTATTCTACTAGAAGTTGCTTTCAAAAGACTGTTGCCAATGATAATTGTTGAACACACGCAGTTGCAGAAGCTTTTTCAGAAACACGTATGTCATTGCCACGATATGGAATGAAGGCAAGGAGTTTGTACAAATAGATGAAAATTACCAAGAATGAGCATTCTGCTTGTGTTATTTTTAACTTTCAGGTGATCAATATATAGAAAACTTAAAAAAAAAAATTTTTTTTTAAGGACCTCTGATATATGTTATGTTTATTTTTTGAAAATCATTTTATTTGGGCAGTGCCTGTGGCTCAGTCAGTCGGGCGCTGGCCCCATAAACTGAGGGTGGCAGGTTCAAACTTGGACCCGGCCAAACTGCAACAACAACAAAAAAGTAGCCGGGCATTGTGGCGGGCACCTGTAGTCCCAGCTACTTGGGAGGCTGAGGCAGGAGAATTGCCTAAGCCCAGCAGTTGGAGGTTGCTGTGAGGAGTGTGACGTCACAGCACTCTACCCAGGGCGACAAAGTGAGACTCAATCTCTACAAAAAAAAAAAGGAAAATCATTTTATTTTAGAAATAATTATAAATAACACTATTTTTGTATGACTGCCAATTTCATTTCAGTCAAGAAAAAATATGCTAAAAATATTCATTTTTAATTATTTTTTAGTGCTTCTTTTAATTATCAAAACTGTCCCAGTTAGAACAAAATGGTCGATGGTTACCTTTCTCATGGCTCAGTTCTTGGAAGTCTTGTCTCCTTCTTTTTCCTTCTGTTTTCTCTGTATATTCATTTGCTAAATGATTTTTTACAGTCTCAGAGTTTCAAGTACCTTCTATTTGGGGCTGACTCCATATCTGTAACCCCAACCTCTGCTCTGAACTGAAGATTCATGTTGTATCTGCATCCAGATGTCTAATGGGCATCTCAAGTGCAAGGGTATCCACACTGGATTCTTGCTTTCTTCCTGCAAGCACGGTCCTACCCCGTGTTCCCCATCTCAGCAAGTGCCACCAGTATTCAGTTTCTCATGCTGACATCTTGACATCGTCCGTGACTGTTCTTCCCTTTTCATACTCAACATTCAGTGCATGGGAAAAACATGTTAGTTCTGCCTCAAATATATCCCACCCCTGACTTCTTTCCTTCTCTTGGCTACCATCCTTCCTTCCCTATCCTTTTCTCTCTCCTTGACTGTTACAGTAGCACCCTATTTCCGCTTTGTATTTCCCCCCTAACTGTGGTTTCCCTACAAAGTAGCCATAGTGACTCTTTCAAGGTGTAAGTCATACCAGGCCTCCCCTCTGCCTCACCTTCAAGGCTCTGCCTCACAATCTGGGCCTGACTCTTGCTCAGCTGCCCATAAAGTGCAACTCATGAACACAGCCCCTTGCAGGGTCAACTTCTCTTTTTCACTATGTTGATATTTGCAATGATAGTGACAAAGTGATGATGGGTGACAACTCCAGGGCTTGTGACAAGTCTCAGCAGCACTCACTGTCCTCATGGGCATTGCACCCTAATGCACTCACAGTTTTCAAAAAGAAGTATTACTGAAGACCTTGCTTGATAAAAGTTAACCTTGTTAATTTATATTAAATTTCATTCCTAGAGCACAAATGTTTTTACGTTCTATGGGACAAAATGAGAAGGACACAGGACACACTTCTGTCACATAACAGAAATACTGTGGTCTTATCAAGGAAAAGCATGTGTGCAGTTGTTCAAGTTGTGAGGTAAACCAGCTGTTTTTCATATAACTTCCTTTTACTTGAAATAATCTATGTACACACTATAGATAATCATTCTTGGCATCTGGCAGACATTTAAAAAAGTAATTGAAGTGAACTTGTCACTTTAAGTGAAAAAGCTATAACTAGTGAAAATTAAAATTTTGGAGAATTTGTATTGTTAGACCGCAGTTTCCCATTAAAGACTTTTCTGATGAGATTGGTGGTGTAATTCATAGACATGTTAACATTTGAGAGATGTGTCTGAATTAATATTTTCTCAATGACCAATGCATGCTGTTAGATATCATACCTGGGTAAATTATCCATTCAAAGTAAAAAGTAGACCAGTGGATTATGATGTAAGAGTATGAAAAGTTCAGACTCCACCCTGCAACTAATCTTTAAGATGCTACTACTTGTCGAGTTCTGGTAGAGTAACAAAGAATGACTACAATTATCTAAAACATTTATTAAAATAGTTCTTTCTTTTCCGACTATACATCTTTATGAGACCATATTTTCTTCATGTATGGTGTACTTCTACTAAAACACCGTATTGCAAAAGATTTAATGAAGACGGAACCATGAGAATGAGAATTCAGCTGCCTTCTCTTCAGCCAGACATTATAGAGATTGGCAAAAAAATTATAATACTTGTTTTAGTCTGTTTTCCACTACAACAAAATGCCTGGGATTAGGTACTTTATAAAGAGGAGAAATGTATTTCCTCACAGCTTTGGTGGCTGGGAAGTACAAGACCCAGGTGCTGGCAGTTTTGCTCATCTGGTGAGGGCTGCTCTCTGCTTCCACGATGGCACCTGGAATGTTGCATTTTCTGGTGGGCAGGAACTCTGTGTTTTCACATGCATCACAGCACAAGGCAGAAGGGGAAATGGGATGAACTGCTCCACCAAGTGCCTTTTTCTTTTTGCAGTTTCTGGCCGGGGTTGGGTTTGAACCTGCCACCTCCGGCATATGGGGCCGGCGCCCTACCCCTTTGAGCCATAGGAGCTGCCCAAGCCCATTTGGCAGTTTATATCTTTCCTTTTTTGGGGGGAGGGGGAGACAGAGTCTCACTTTGTCACTCTCAGTAGAGTGTTGTGGCATCACAGCTCACAGCAACTTCCAGCTCTTGGGCTTAGGCAATTCTCTTGCCTCAGGCTCCGAAGTAGCTGGGACTACAGGTGCTTGCCACAACACCTGGCTATTTTTTTGTTGCAGTTTGGCTGGGGCCTGGCCGGGTTTGAATCCGCCACCCTTGGCATATGGGGCCAACGCCCTACTCACTGAGCCACAGGCACTACCCAAAGTTACTTTCTGCTTTTTTTTTTTTTTAGACAGAGCCTCAAGCTGTCACCCTGGGTAGATGCCGTGGCATCACAGCTCACGGCAACCTCGAACTCCTGGGCTTGAGCAATTCTCTTGCCTCAGCCTCCCAAGTAGCTGGGACTACAGGCACCTGCCACAACACCCGGTTATTTTTTGGTTGCAGCCATCATTGCTGTTTGGCAGGCCTGAGCTGGATTTGAACCTGCCAGCTCAGGTATATGTGGCTGGCACCTTAGCTGCTTGAGCCACGGGCGCTGAGCCCACCAAGTGCCTATTTACCCTTCACCTTTGGGCCCTGTATCCTTAAAAAAGGTTAGAGGCAGTTAAATCAGGTTGAGGTCCAATATCACCGGCTCATTAACCAAGAATCTAACTATTATTCTTCACCGCCCTCCATAGCACCAATGATGGGTAAGA
>CAUYPK010020776.1:0-24220 GCA_963574355.1 Loris lydekkerianus | reverse complement strand
TGCGGTGCATCTTACAAGGGTATATGTGAAACTTAGTAAATGTGGAATGTAAATGTCTTAGCACAATAACTAAGAAAATGCCAGGAAGGCTATGTTAACTAATGTGATGAAAATGTGTCAAATGGTCTATGAAGCTAGTGTATGATGCCCCATGATCATATCAATGTACACAACTATGATTTAATTAAAAAAAAAAAAAAAAAAAAAAAAAAAACCTGTAAAAACGGTAGGGCCTATAGGTCAAAGGAGTAGGGCACCGGCCCCATATACTGGAGGTGGCTGGTTCAAACCCAGCCTGGGCCAAAACCTGCTAAAAAAAAAGGAACACACTTACTGTGCTTTTAACTTCTTTCAAAAATAATATAATTAATAATTTTAAAAAATTTTCAAGGCACACTTTAAGATCTTCCCATGGTACACCAACTGAAAATCACTGTCCTATAGGTTCTATCTGCTTGCTAAATGCCAGAGTTTAGAAAGACTGTTTACTACATCTGTTTTTCCTTTCCATAAGTATAAAGTGGACATGATTAAAGTAAGTATAAAAGGATGGGAAATGCAGGAACTTTAGATAAAAATGTGCTCTTAATCTGAAGTTTTCTGCTTGGCAATAGCATTCTTTCCAGTAGGAGAAAATTTGCTCATAGGAATAACCTTCACTGCTTACTGAGTCATCACACATTTACTTGTTAAAGACACAAAAGGACACTGAGAAGATTTCAAAATAAGATTCAGAATTTTATTGTATGCAAACTAAAATTTTAAAAAAAGTTTTAAACCTTTGCTTATTTTAAACAAGAGCTGTAAAGATTTAAAAATAACAGAAATTGATACCTACTTCTATTCATATTTTGTATATGGCCTCTAGATTGTTTCTTCCTCTTGACTGAATATCTTATCTCACTGAGAACACCTCTATTTTATCTTATAGTCATTTCTGAAGCTGGTTAATGGCATGAACTTTATCAGGCCCATCTTCAATTCAGCCAATCTTCGTTGCCTTCCTCCTAGGGCTAATTCAGTTGTCTCAAATGCCATTCTGCCTATGACCCAATTTGCTCAGTTGATCAGAGCAAGCGTAACCAAGACAAAATACTTCTTACTGTTATTTCCAGTCTGCTCCACAGTCCAAACTTCACCTCTAGCATACATAGCTGTTTTCTAGGTCAGCATTTCTCAAAAGTACATTCCATAGAAATATGGCAAGAGATAGTGACAAATGACCAGGGAAATCTTTCCATGATCAGATATATTTAAGGAACACTGGTTCCAACAGCACTGCTGCAGAACTTAGAAGAGAGCTTTTTATTTATTTTTATTTTTAATTTTTGCAGTTTCTGGCCAGGGCTGGGTTTGAACCCGCCACCTCCGGCATATGGGGCCAGTGTCCTACCCCTTTGAGCCACAGGCACTGCCCAGAAGAGCTTTTTATAGTGTAGGTTATACATGTTTAATAGGAGGCTGTATTTTAAAGCAGGAGTCAAGTTAGCAAGTTACTTCTCTCGGTCAAATCCCACCCAGGCCTGTTTATGCATAGCTATGTGCAAAAAAAAAAAAAAAAAAAAAAAAGGTTTTTTGCAGTTTTAAATGGTTTAAAAAAGAAAATAGTAATACTTTTGTGACACAAACTAATATGCAATATTTTGTGAAAGTTGTATGAAATTCAAGTTTCAGTGTCCATAAATAAAATTTAATGGAACACAAACATACTGATTTGTTTAAATATTTTCTATGAGTGCTTTGCTGCTACAAGAGATTTGAACGGCCCACGAAACCAGATAAATTCACAATCCATCCCTTTACTGAAAAATGTTATTATTTTTCTTGTCTTTACTACGTAGTATAATGCATTTTCTGAACTTAATTGGCCACAGACTCCTACCTCCTCTTTTCTAGGTGGAACATAAATTAATTAAGGCATATTAGTAATGCAAGGAAAAGTTTGGAAAGTGGTGAATTAAGGGTAAATCAATGGTTCCTTGAGAGTATGAATAAATTTGGTTAAAATTCACTATGATTAACATTGCCAGCATGATTACTATAGAGAGCCAAATACTCTATTAGGCACGTTACATGGATTAAGTAATTTAATCCTAACGACAACCCCATGAATTTCAAAGAGGAGATACCTAGTAAGCAGTTGTATTGGTGGGCCTGGAGTCAGAACCTGAGTTAAAGATGGATATGTGAATGATCAGCATAGAAGGTAACTGAAATCACAGGTATGTAACAAGACCACAAAGAAAAGGGGGGGGGGGGCACACAGCACTGGTTGAAGTAAAGTCTATAAAAAACGGAGGGAGAAGAGTTTTAGAGATAAAGAAAACAAGGAGAAGGTGGTCTCTCAGACGCCAAAGAGAAAGTTTCAAGCAATAGGAAGAAGTTGAAAAGTTAAAAGTATTTACAAACAGGTTAAGACAAAGAATGCAAAATTTCCACTGGTTTTAGCTTTTAGAAAGTTACTAGTTTCTCTGGAAAGCAGTTTCAGCGTTGGGAGCAGAAGCTGTATTGAAAAGGGCTGAGGAGTAAGCAGAGACCATCAATTAGTCTTTCACGATCACACAGAACAAAACCAGACTCACAGAACCTTACCATAACGAGATACTATAGATCAAATCCATTCAGGAAAAGCACTGCTTGATTTTGTTCTACTGTATTCCTGCTGAGAGGCCCTGCAGCCTATGCATACACACAGTTAATGAGATGGAACTCTAGCTGTCCCAAAGCAGCCTATAAGCTTGACCAAAATTTGACCAAGCTGCTGTGGCTTAACTTAGCTCTTCCCAAAACCCAAGTAAATAGAATAAAAGTCTTAAAGAGTTAGGTGACCTGTACAAACTGGCAACTGATAGGCTGATTTTTGTTGATGAACTGTAAAGATAAGCAAGTATGTCTAGATTTATTATTTAAATAAATTGTAAGCTATATCATGTGTACACTCTATTCTTAAAATCTCAGTTAAACCAAGAAACAATAGATATTAGACTTCTGCCTTGATTATTCTGGAGAACAAAATAAGTCTTAAGAAATCAGTATATGGCTCAGTGTCCATAGCACAGTGGTTACGGCACCAGCCACATACACTGAGGGTGGTGGGTTCAAATCTGACCAGGCCAGCTAAAGAACAGCAACAAAAAAATAGCTGGGTGTTGTGGCAGGTGCCTGTAGTCCCAGCTACATGGGAGGCTGAGGCAAGAAAATCGCTTAAGCCCAAGAGTTTGAGGTTGCTGTGAGCTGTGACGCTACAGCACTCTACTCAGGGTGACATAGTGAGACTGTCTCCAAAAAAAAAAAAAAAAAAAAGAGAAAGAAAAGAAAAAGAAATTAGTATAAAGAGTAATGAACAAGAAATGTGGGTGGATCTTTAATAGCTCCTTCATGATTAGACTGATTTTTTGGCTTGCTCTGGCTAAAGTGAAGTGGTGTTATCAGAGTTTACTAAAACCTCCAAGTCCTGGGCTCCACTGATCTTTTTGCCTCAGTCTCCTGAGTAGCTGGGACTACAGGCATGCGCCACCCCACAGAGCTAGTTTTTTATATTTTTGTAGGGGTGGGGTCTCTCACTCTTGCTCAGGCTGGCCTCGAACTCCTAACCTCAAGTTGTCTTCCTGCTTTGGCTTCCCAGAGTGTCACGATTACAGGTATGAGCCAATACACTTGGCCAATTAAAACTGATTTTAGAAATCTTACAGAGATTAAACAATAACATTTTCTCTTAATTAATAAAGTTCATTATTTTTCTTGTCTAAACACATGTTCAGGTAAGAAGACTTGATTGCTTCTCATGTCCTACAATTTTATCAAAATGAGAACTAAGAGATCTGACTGAATACAATGCTTAAATCACATTAAGACTGCATTTTATTATTTATTTTTTTACTTTTTACTGTATAAATATTAGGTTACACTGATTGTGGTTTATTTGTTATTTTTCGAAAGCTAGGGTCTCACCCTGTTGCCCAGGCTGCAGTGTAGTGGCATGATCATAGCTCACTGTAGTCTCGAACTTCTGGATTCAAGTGATCCTCTTGCCTCAGCCTCCCAAGTAGCTACGACGAGAGGCATAAGCCACCATGTCTGGCTAAGACTACATTTTAAGAAGGAAAAAAGATACTTCAAACTCAAAGTAGTTCTATTCTGGAGTTAAGTACATACTGTCTTATATAAGACATAATGAATATATATTTGTATACACTTTAAAGGAAACGAGGAGAAAGCAATAGAAAGAATAGATAAAAGAAGTGTTATAGTCTCCAAAACTCCCCTTGGATGATCTCTAATTAAACATATTATTATTATTATCTTCTCAAACTTCTGCAATCACTATGTGCATATGCAAGTATACTTGAGGACACCTGCTTTCAGAGCTCAGACCGATGATGTTTGAGAACAAATTGTTTGGGGGTCTGCTGACAGATCCTAATTTGCTGTTTTCTGGAATTAAAAAGATGAACTCTAAGAGCATTCTAGCTATAAAAGTTTAATTTACCATTCTACAGAAAAGACAGGCATATATAAATACATCAACTACATATGATGACATTCAAGTCACCTGGAGTTAGCTCCAAAGTAAATCTTCCAGCCTGATGCTCCAAGTCATTCATAATAGAAATTCCTCATGTTCCTCAAACATATGCCATCTTTCCTTTCCCAGTGACTTCTTAATTCTTTTCATTTAAAAATGGCAGTCTTATAATCCTTCTTGTTCCTGCTGGTTCAGCTCAGTTCTACATACATTTCTTAAATGCCTATGCGACAAAGGTCACAAAAAGCACTGAGAAAGCCAAGATGTGGAATCAATCTTGAAATGTTATCCTGAGAAATCTTCTAGGTACTGGAACAGGGTGGTATGAGGGAGTCTTGTGGAGGATGGAGCCCAGTGAGCCCCAGAGCCATGTGTGGCAGTAGGGTGGGTCAAGCCTGAGGTCTTTTGAAGTTTGGGGGGGAAATGGAGAAGTTCAGTATGTGTGTGGGGTCAAAATGGAAGCCTAATGGATCTCTGTGCCCTTCAAAGCAGTATACACTAAGTAGTGATTTATTTATCAACTGTTTAACCAGTATTATAAATAATGTAGCACTGCTTAATAAATAATTGGCATTTAAATATTCAATTATCAAGAGAAGAGAAAAGAAGCCACAGAAAATTTTTTTTTTCTGCTTATTCATTCCTCAGCACTAATAAAGAGATGCTGATAGAATCATACTTAGGATTGCAGATGCACATGTAGCTATAAGAAGTATATTGATCCCTAATCAAAATATTTTGATTTGATCCCTAATCAATATAAGAAGTATATTGATCCCTAATCAAGATATTTTGTTTTGATCCCTAATCAAAATATTTGCAAAAGGTATATTTGATAGAAGACTATTATACTAAATATACAAAGATTCTTAAAATTTAACAATAAGAAAATAAATCTGGTTAAAGAAATGGGCCTCACTATATACTGTATTTATTAAAACAAAACTATGTACACTATAAATATGTACAATTGTTACATGTCAATTAAAAGATCAAAAATATGATAATAGTATTATGTTGAATTTTAAATGTCATTATTTTTTAAAGATCATTCTGAAATATTTATAAATAAAATGTAATGTCTGAAAAGCGCTTTAAAATAAGTTAGAGTGCATAGAATTAGTGGCATAAAAATGCAATGAAAATGGCCACAAATAATTATTGAAGCAGATAATTAACTTTTGTATATGTTTGAAATTTTTCAATAAAAAAAGTTCAAAAAGTCAAAATTATAAAAAAAGAAAAATTTACAAAAAAGAAAAAAATGGGCCCAAAACCTTAACAGATATCTTGAGCATATGAAAAGATGTTCCCCATCATATGTCACTAGGAAATGCAAACGAAAATGAGAGACCACCACATATCTATTAGAATGGCCAAAATCCAGAACACTGACGACACCAAATGATGACAAGAATGTGAAGCAACAGGAAATCTCATTCCTGCTGCTGTTAATGCAGGGTAAATGGACTTTTACCATAAGATCCAGCAAATGCATTCCTTCATATTTCAACCCAAAGGAGGTGAAAACTTGGGTCTACACAAAAACTTGCACATGGTATTTACAGCAGCTTTATTCATAACTTCCAAAACTTGGATTCAAGATGTCTTTCAGTAGGTGAATGAATAAATAAACTGCAGTACATCTCAGACAATGGAATGTTATTCTGTACAAAAAAGAAATGATCAAGCCACGAGAAGACATAGAGAAACATTTACATGCAAATTACTAAGTGAAAAGCCAATCTCAAAAGTCCACATACTGTATAATTCTAACTATGTGATATTCTAGAGAAGGCAGTGAAAAGATTAGTTGTTCCAGAGGTTGGGGAGGGCTGGGAAGAGGTATGAATAAGCAGAGAACACAGGATTTTGAAAACAGTAAGACCATTTTGGATGATACTATAATGATGGATACATATCATTATATATTTATCAGAACCCACAGAATGTGACCCTAATGGAAACTAAAGACTTGGGTGATTAGGATATATTAACACAGGTTCACTAATTATTACAAACATACCACTCTGTTGAAAGATGTGGATAATGGGGAAGTTGTATGTATGTGAGGAGGCAGTATAAGAGACTTCTCTGTATTCTCTGCTCAATTTTGCTATGAATCTAGAACTATTTTAAAAATTAAGCTTATTGGCCGGGTGCAGTGGCTCCTATCTGTAATCTCAGCCTTGTTGGAGAAATACAAACTAAAACCACAATGAGATGCCACTATTAGAATGGCTGTAATAAAAATAGTGACAACACTAAATGATGGTGAGAATGCAGAGAAACAGGACCACTCTTACATCATTGATGACAGTGTAATATGAAACAGCCACTCTAGAAGATTCTGGCAGTATCTTTAAAAAGAAAAACAACAAACTTAAGTTCACAGAAAAATCTGTATATAAACGTTTACAGTAGTTTTATTTGTAATAGCCCAGAACTGAAAGCAACCCAGACCTTCACAACAGGTGAATTGTTAAGCTGTGAAACAAGGATATCATAGAATAATAAAAAAGAAACAAACTATTGATAGATATAACAACCTGGGATAGATCTCTAGAGAATTAAGTACAGAGAAAAAAAGCCAGTCCTAAAAGATTACATCCTGTATAATTCCATTTATATAACATTCTTGAAATGACAAAATAATAGAAACAGAGAACAGAGAAAGATGGCGGGCGAGGGGAGGAAGAGGAAAGTGGGTGTGGCTACAAAGATCTTTGTGGTGCTAGAAATTTTCTGTATCTTGACTATAACAACATCAGTATCTTGGTTGTGCTATTGTAGATTCACACACAGTTGTAAGAAATAATAAAAAGATGTTCCATGTATCTTTTAGCCAGCTCCCTCTACTCCCAGTGGTATCTTGCACAACTAAGAGATGATATAATATGTAATACATAATATATCATTACATAACACATATAATATCATATCTTGGTTTTACAAAATGTTACTATTGGAGAGAAGATGGTTAAAGGGTACATGGGATTTCTCTGTATTTCTTCTTATAGCTACACGTGCACCTGCAATTATCTCAAAACAAAGTTTAATTAAAAAAACATATTACTCCATTCAGGTTAATATGAAATATTAATTTATTACATTGTCAATTTTGGCTCAAAATTTGACTACCCTAAATAAATCCTAAGTACAATTCTATCAGCATCTCTTTATGAGTGCTGAGGAATCAAATGAAGTTTAAAAAGATATGTGGAATTCCTACCTTACTATAGTACTGGCAATTATAAGCCTAAATGCAAAAGAAGATGACTATTAGTTCAATGCAGTATTTTCTAAAACATAAAAATTGCTTGAAAAAGATGGGCAATACTTTATAGAGATAAATTCAAGAGAAAATAATAATGACTACAGTACTAGGCTACATTTCAGATCTATTCTTTAGATTTGTAAGCAGCGAATCAAAGACTGGATTGACTAAAATAGAGTACACAAAACCCCCAGGATACTGCTATGAACTGGACATGGTTTGCCTCCGCCCAAACGCACGTTGAAATTTGATCCCTAATGTGATCATACTGGGAGGGGCCCAGTGGAAGGTATTTGGGTTGTTGGGTTGCTGGATGAGTTCTCACAGGAATGCATTAGTTCCCTCAAGAGTGTGTTGTTACAAAGCCAGGACAGCCCCTCAGGTTTTCCTCTTCTTTGCAAGTGTCTGCTGCCATCACCTTCTCTGCTATTTGGTGATGTAGTATAAAAGCCTTCACCAGAAGCCAGAGCCATGTCCTTGAACTTTTCAGTCTGCAGCACCATGAGCTAAACAAACCTCCCTCCCTCCCTTTCTCTCTCGTTCCTTTTCTCTCTTTCTCCTTCTTTCCCCCTTCTCTTTCCTTTCTTTCTTTTTTTTGAGACGGTCTCACTCACTTTGTTGCCCTCAGTTGAGCTCACAGCAACTTCAAACTCTTCGGCTCAAGAGATCCTCTTGCCTCAGCCTCCCAAGTAGCTGGGATTACATGCACCCACCACAATGCCCGGTTTTTTTAGAGATAGGGTTTCATTCTTGCTCAGGCTGGTCTTGTCTCGTGAGTGCCAGCGAACTGCCTGCCTCGACCTCCTAGAGTGCTAGGATTACAGGCATGAGCCACTGCACCCAGCCACAGGTATTCTTTTAAAGCAACACAAAACAGACTAAGATAGATACATTCCAGGAAGGATGCTGAACTTAACCATCCCTAGAACTCTAAGTCTCTATGAAATAAGAAGAAATCTCTTGGATATGACATGAGCTGCTGCTGCTGGCTCTGTCCTATCTCGCTTTATAGATTTACAGTAGTTTCCCAGTTGAAGGCCCATCCCAGAGACCATGTGTGGCTTACATATTTGCCATTCCTACTGTGGTATGGCAAAAATAAATCATGAGGCTTGGGTCAGTACAACCAGCCTGTAAAGTGATTCATGGAGCCAGAAGTACCATCCCCGAGGACTGTGTACTTTATTGCAGTAAACCTCAGAACAAGATACAATTTCCTGACTTAAGCAGCAGTCTTTAAATCAGGACACCTGGACAGCCTTGGACTCACTTAAAAAATACAATAGGTCTCAACCTACCACTGTTTCTCAGTGCTCACCTGCACTTGGTCCTGGCCTGTTCTTTTAAATACCAAAGGTGAATTCAAAATGAGTCCTTTTTGAGTGAATTATGTAGAACTATAGAATAAATTTAATGCATCCCATTCTCTTATCTCCATTGTCCTTTTCTTCCCTGACTTTATTTACCTACTCAAGAAAATAATATTCTCCATGTCAGACTTCCCATTTCAGTCCTTTTCCGATCCCTTACAACTTATAAACCAAAAACACCCCCTGTTGGTGCCAAAATGAGAAATCAGAAGGCTGTCAACCTGGATTTCTTCTAGCTAACTCAATAAGGAACACTAGTTAGAGTGGCCCTGCAGACAAAATGGCCAGGGCATTAATTCTCTGTGCTTGGAGATTTACACCACAATCAGTGCTATTTGTGTAGATTATACATACTTTAAACCAAGACTGTCAATAGCTCCATACTCTAGTTTAGAAAAACTGGAAGTATAATCAATTTTAAAGATTTTGTGTTTGTTGAGCTCCTAAAAGCTTATTTTTTTTTTGGAGACAGAGTCTCACTACGTTGCCTTTACTTTAAGCTTTAAGCATGATCACCAAACGATCTTTCATGTTTTAAACTCTGAAAAAAATGCTTAAAGCAGCAAAAACAAATAAAATCGCATTCTTAGGCTATCAAAAAGAACTCCTTTCAAGCCATGATTACAAGTAGTTTTTATCTAGATGAAACGTTATTAATCCTAATCGATCTCACTTTATGGATTCACTAAAGCCTCTATGCCAAAGGCCAGTCACAACCAACATTTTTTTATGCTTCTTTCTGTAGAAGCCCTGGAGAAAAAAAAGAGTGTTGGGACTTTATTATAACCATGAATCTGATTCCAGGCAAGTTTACTTTTATTCAGCAAAGACCTATTTGATGCATATGTCATATAGACCCATTTCCAACAACAGATACAATAAAAGCCACAGTGTGTGACTATGTTCCTTATAACGTCTATCTCACTAGCTTCCTCACTTCATACGTTCCTAAGCCACTGAAATGACTGGACTGTATGCATGAGGTGTGCAAGACTTTGAGCATGGCAGTGGGATGTCAAGGTAAATCGCAATAATCAGATCATATATATTTCGAAGCTCAAAACTTTCTTGTGAATCATAAAAGAAGAGAAAATGACGGGCAATTCTCAGTAATTGCCAAAAAAAATCTATATTTTTATGGCAATATAATCTCCTAAGCATCTTGAAGGGCAAAGGTCTTTGCAAGTCCTCAGCAGGAAATCTTGTGCATTATCTTGTGAGGCACTATATATGTTTTTTTACCTAAAGCTTTTTTTTTAAGGCAGAGTCTCACTTTGTTGCCCCCTGTAGAGTGTTATAGCATCATAGCTCACAGCAACCTCAAACTCTTGTGCTTGAGCAGTTGTCTTGCCTCAGCCTCCCAAGTAGCAGGCACTACAGGTGCCTGGTACAACACACAACTATTTTTAGAGATGGGGGTCTTGCCCTTGCTCAGGCTGGTCTTGAACTCGGGAACTCAAGCAATCCACCCACATTGGCCTCCTGGAGTGCTAGGATTACAGGTGTGAGCCGCTGTGCTTGGCCCTTAAGCTTATTCTTCATTGACCACAGAGTCCAGTAAGTGTCCTGGAAAGAATTCAGTAACTAAAATCCTTTAATGAATAAATATTAAAACTTCTAGAAATAAGAGTGACATACATTTTCCTTCTTAATGACCTCTGGCTTACTTCCTGTATCTGTATCTTGTTAGACAAGACATCCAAACCAGGAGGCAGCAGTGGCAGATCATTTACCTTGGTCACAGTGCTGCATCTCACTAGGAAATGCCCCCAATCTTTGTAACCTGCCAGATAGTGTAAATGAACACCATAGATAACACACAGTAAAGTGAATGACACTCCAGAGAATATGAGCTTTGAATTTCTGTAAGTCTTGAATTCTTAACCTTGCAACGAAAAAGATACTTTATGTGGCTAAAAGAAAATTGGTAACAATCACAAAATTTATATAGTATTTTATAGAAAATATTTCTTAAGATCAAAATAGACATGCTGAGTTTTATAGAATTTTTCTATATAGATAGGAATATATCTTGAAAATTGCTGAGAGTAGATTTTAAGTGCCATCACTATGCAAAATAAATATGAGAGTTACTGCAAATGTTAGGTAGCATAATTTAATGATTTCACAACGGACACATATTTAAATTGCTGAAATGCATGATCTCAACTTTTCAAAGTAATTAATTTTGACTAGGGTGCATTTTAAACTGGCTACTAAGCACACTTTGAAAAAATAAAAAAGTACCTGGCACTAAAATATATGCTAGTATTTCAATAACACATTTTAAGAAGGTACATTTGAAAATTGCCAAGAGTGAGTCTCAACAAAGATAAATAATTGAGTTTGTCTCAATTCTACTACTCTCTAAACACCTTCTCTAGACTACTAACTAGCATCATCAAATGATTCCATACCTTCCCCCCTAATCAAATAAAAACAAAACAAAAAACCCCTCAAAACCACCTATCTCTTAAATAAACAAATGTCACAACACACTCTGTTTCCTTTACAGGACATAACTGATTGATAGAATTTACTTACACTATTGGGGTCAGTCAGTGGTTCTCCTATGAATGAAAGAAGGGTTGTTCAGTTTTTGAGTTGAGCCCTAGTTGACTAAGTTTTCTAACTAAAACATGAAGATTCTTTCCGTCATTAAAGACTATGATCCCTTCTGAAATCTGCCAAAACTTTTTTCCCTTCCGTTTTCGCCTCTGTAAAACAGAGGGATCTATATAAAACAAACTATGAAGATTAATAAATATTTGTAAACAGGCCTGAAGAAATATAAAGTGATGGAATGAAACGTGAAAAAAACCCCCCCAAAACCAGGCTTTTCATCTATGGAAAACCATTTGGATATTCTCTCTAGCATTAGGGACTTCAAGCTACTGCCAGAAAAACAAATTTACCATGGCAACATCTCACTCATGCCACTCACTGTCACACATTTTGCCACTAAGATAAACTAGTATTATGTAAAAAGTAAAGCTTTACTCATACATATATGAGTAAAAAGAGAACATAAAAAAATTTATGCATACTAAGAACTCAAATCAACTCAAGGTTGGGGGGAATGAGGGAGTAGGCACAGGGGAGGAGTAGGGAGGGGTGGGGGTTCACAGTATACAGCTCACCTCTTTGGGGGCGGGACACAACTATAAGAGAGACTTCACCTAACAAATGTAAGCAGTGTAACCTAATTCTTTGTATCCTCAATGAACCCCAAACAATTAAAAACATTTTTACATGTAACTTGAGCATTGGTTTATTAGAAATATTTTTCAGAGCATGGCCATTTCGAATTCTTCTATGCTATTAGCTCCACTGGCTAAATAAAAGCCTTTTTCCTCTTAAAAAAAAAAAAAAAGAAATATTTTTTAAAATTATATTAAGGAAAAGATTAAAATCATTTAAGTGAATGACATATATTTTTTCCTAATTTTGTTTTATGTAAAATCAATATTTCATTTTTAATCTTGTGACCTTTCATCATAGGGTAGTTGTTTCTCTTGATTTGCAATAAAAATTAAGCAAATGTTAAACAAACATTAAACATACTGTGGAAATAATTATACAAGTAAAAAAGGAAGACTCAAATTTTTAATTTTATTTGGCTATGTTGAACTTCTCTATAATTTCAATAAAATAGATATAAGGATATAAGTATTGGACACTATGGAAACAAGATGAAAAGAATATAATCTTTGAAATCTGGAGTATATATTTATAGGCCAGGGGTTGGAGAACTATAGACCATAGGCAAAATTCACTCTATTGCCTATATGATGGTTTTGTTTTTCTTGGTTTTTAAGTTTTTATTTTTAAAAATTATTTATTATATATTTTTAAATTGTTAAAATACATAACACAAAGGCATCTCAGGTACTAACAGTAATACCTGGGAAAAATTCATATTTTGCTTTCACACTGGGATTAGTGTCATCATGCTAACTCACTAAACAGGCATTTAGTGTAGGCTTTCCACATTATCTATATCTAGAACTTCACTGAGCTTTGCTTATAAGTTAAGGATAGTTGACAGTTCTTCCCTTGGCTTCTGTGAATTCACACTTTCTTATCTGTTCCCTTTTGTCTGAGCTTTAAGCCTACAAGACAGGCCCAATTGTCTACGGGCTACTTTCTAAATACCCATGTCTCAATGGAACATATCCACCTGGTTTCTTAACCGAGTCATCTTACAGTCATCCTTAAATATTCTACTTCCTAACCTATCCCCACGCAATAAATGAATAATAAATTATATCTTTTCTGTCTCTTAAAAATTTCTCAAAAATCTTGTAGACAGCTAAGTAGCATTGCTTTAGCTTAGGATCTCAGCAACAATGGATTACTATAGTGTTTTCCTGATTCTAATCTTTACCACTATGTCTCATTCTTCACACTGCCTCCACAGCTATATATCTGGAATGCAAAGATTATATCTTGATACCCTCAAAACATCTAATACTCTTTATCATCTATGGGTGGGGGAGTCAAACTCCAAGATGACCCCAATGGTCACCACATTCTTGAATTGACATTCTTTCGTACACTTTATCTACATTATAGCAGTGTTTGTGATACAATAGTATATAGCACTTTCAAGATCAGGTTATGAAGACACTGTGGCTTCTGTCTTAGGTTTCTTATTCCTGGATCACTTGCTCTTTGGGAAGCCTGAGGCCAGGCTGTGAGCAGCCCCATAGACAGGCCCAGGCAGGAAGGAAATGGGGATTCCTGCAAACAGCTAGTGAGGAATTGAGGACAGCTCCAACAGTCACGTAAGTCATGCTGGACAAGCCTATGGAAGCCACTGTCAAGCTTCAGATTTCTGACACCTTAGCAGGAGCTTCACAAGAGGTCCTGGGCCAGAAGCACACAGAAACTGTGAGGACAGTTGTTTTGGCCACTAGGTTTGGAGTATTTTGTTATGTAGCAAAGAATAAGTAATACCTATGATAAAGTTTAAGTTCCTTAGCAAGGCACATAAGGCCCTTCATAAACTATGATTATTCCTCTCTGGTCTTAAACTGTGCCATTATTCACTCTAATTTATGCTCCAATATTACTAAATGACTTGTGACTCTCAATGTCTTACCAACTGGTATTTGGCTTTCAAAATACTTTTCTGATATTATATCCTCTGAGAAGCTGTCCTTTATCATCAATTCCTATTTCCTTTATGTCTCAAATAATTTGACCAATGCCAAATTCTGTGATACTTTTATACATAGTACTTTCAGGGCCAGTGGCACACCACAACTTGTGTTGTAGTCAATATGTGAATGGTACAGTGTACCCATACACAGTAGCTTTATGTATTTGCTCCAATATTTGAACTTGATCATGCTTTAATATATTTGTTTATATGTCCCTCCTTAGCACCTAAAATAGCTATTCAATAAACACTCGTTGAATAAACAGACTTGTATTAAACCTTCAATATAACCATGTTACACTAACACTTGAAATATACAACTTTAAGAGACAGGAATTATGCAGAACCAGCAATTAATTCTCAACTCTTATTTTTAATTATTCTGGCCCTAGACACAAACTTCTCATCCCTAAAAAAGGAATAGGTATAGAAATGTAGAGAATGTACCCTGGGTGATCTAAAACCAAAATAAATTTTGTTAAAACAACAAACCTGTAGATTTTAGGTTTTGGGGTTTATATTAGTGTTTCTGAAATCTTTTCACATCACAGAAAACATAGACAATGATAATATTTGTATGGCAAATTGAGATAAAAAGATGAGCCTGCTTTTGGGCCACACCTGAAACCTATTTGTGACACAGCAGTATGCTACAGGCTTTGGGTCACATAAATAGCATGAACTCTTAGAATGCCTTTAAAATTAAATATAGCAATTTTGCTTAAAGGTAGTAGATTTCAGAATTTCCTACCCAACGCTTAGAAGAAATAAATAAAACAATGCAAAAGTCTGCAAAGTGTTCATCTGCAGTGACCAAACAAGAAAAAGGACATAATCTCAACTTCAGTCGTAGATAAGAAAACGAACAAAAATTTTGGTGAAGCATGATGAAGCTTGTTACCTATTCTAAGCCCAGAAATAAGGCCATAATCAGAAATGAGGGGATGAACTTGTGAGAACTTCCAGTAATACCCAAGAAGTTATAGGAAAAAAAAAATTTGAAGTGTGAATTAATGGTTTAAGAAATGAAAGTCAGTAGAAAATGCTTATCTACAGCAAACTCAGTAAGAGGTATAAGGCAAGAACATGGCTGTTTTCCAGTAATCACCAATGTTCTGCAAATGAGCTGAACCATATTACCCTGAGAAGGATGAATACATGACATTTATCACCATTTCAGGGAGAAAAAAAAATGAATCTAGTCCCTTTCATGAGAATTGTACATGGCCCTAGCTGAACAATGTCCCTGTTCCCCACAGGCCCCAGGCTACAGAAAAGCAGACTGTTCAATGCTCACAAGGGGACCATATAAGGCAGGGGTGGGAAGAGGAATCTTTATCCACTCTGCATTAGAAGCAGCACACATAATAATTTCATAACCAGCTAAGTTATTCTTCCAGCAGACTGGCAAATAAACATTACCAACATACAAAAACAAAAAAAAGAAAAGCAGAATAAGCATCGGCCTTTCCTGAAAAATTCAGTTAAATATAAAATTTAATAAAAAGACATATCAAAGCAAAAAATACAGGGATGTAGAAAAGGTGGCAAAAGGTATGAGCACTGAATTTAAATACAGAACCCTAGACTAAGTAAATATGGGAAGAATAAAAGCAGATGTAAATGTTATAAACTTTGGTAAAGAAGAAACAAAGATTATCTTTAAAAACTGGTGAGGAGGCTAGGTGCAGTGATTCATATCTGTAAACCCAGCACTTTGGGAGGCCAAGGAGAGAGGATTGCTTGAGGCCACGAGCTTGAGACCTCCTTGAGCAACATAGTGACACAGACCTTGTCTCTACGAAAATAATAAAAACAATTAACCAGGTACGGTGGCTACTCAGAAGGCTGAGGCAGGACTGCTTGAGCCCGGGAACTTGAGGCTGCAAAGACTTGCACAACTGCACTCTACCCTCAGCAACAGAGTGATACTTAAAAAACTTTTGGTGAAAAGAAATGCTAATTTATTTATCTTTTAGAGCATGAGCTGAATTAATACTGATTAAAATAAAAGATGCTATTATAGAATATGAGCTCAAAGTCATGATTTTTTTTAACTTTAGAAGAATAGCTTAGGAATTCCTCTCCTTTACAATAAGGAAATAGTCCACTGAAATTTCTCTTTGTTTAATCTGCTAAAGTAAAATTAAATTCAACTGTTATTTAAAAAGGCACATTGCGATGGTCCTGTTAATTCCCCTATCCCGTTTTACCTTATTTATATGTGCATAGAAATATGACAATAATCCTCTTTCTTTACCTATTATAAATGATTGTTTTCTACGTAGTTGACTTCGTGGTTTTTTGTTTTTTTTTCTTTTTCTTTCTACCTTTTGCTACTGCTTAAATTTATAAAGGAATAACTAACAAATAAATAAATAATAGTAAATAGTAAATAATTAATTAGTAAATTAAAAACAGAATTGAAGAGTACTATGAGAAAAAAGAAAAAGCATATGCTTTAGATTTCAATATTGCAACTTACTAGACAAGTAGCTTTCTGAATTTCATTCTTATCTATAAAATGGTAATACAAATGTATAAAATTATCAGAGTCATTATTAAGATTGAGATAGTTTAAAATAATACATCTCTATTACAGATATGACTCTGGCACATGGAGAGCACTTAACAAATGTTAGGTTTCCTAGAGAGCTCAGTTCTAAGAACTGAAAGAGAAAGAAGAAACTGAATTACACTCTGGGTTTTAGATTTCTCTTATTCTCAATTATTTCTTTTAATCTCTAGTCAAGAATCACATAGATACAAGTTTTAGTTCCCAAGGTCAGTGTGGCTAAGTCATTAGCTTTGTTAAAATATGATGACCAAAATGTACCCCCAGTGATGGGTTTCACAGCAAAAACTTCCATGGGGCTCCAAAGTCTTTTCCTTCCTTCCCTCCGAGATGAACATCTTTCTGACTCAATGCTAAGAGAGTACAACATTCAAACTGTATTAAACTCCTTTTCCCCACCCACAAGATGCTGACTAAATTTACTACACAAAGTAAAGGTCATGATTAGTAAATAGAAACCACCATTGCAGAACTGGATCAGATATCTTTTAAGAATAATAAATATATGACCCCCTCACCAGTAGACGCCTCTTTTTGAGTACCATAAAACTATTTTAGCACAATCAGATGTCTTATTTATAAACAAAGATGAAAACGTTCTTATGTACAAAATCCATAATTTACAAGATAAGCCTCAGTATATATTTTATTTCAGCATATTAAGATGTAGTTTAGAAGCATGAAAGGAAAGCCCTGTAGTAACTGAAATTATATGATGTGTTAATCTTTCCTAATAATGTAAAGAATTAAATAAAAGCATCTGAGACTTGGGTGAGAAAGAAGGTAAAGCAAATGCATGACGCAGATGTTGGAAAGGGTAGTTAAGGGAAGCCATTATAGCCACAAAACTCCCTAAAAATAACTCAGTATCAATACCAAGATAACTAAACTCTCGAGTGACAAGATGATCTACTTTAAGAAAGGAACAGACATGCAGTTTTTGCATTAGATACAGCATTCCTCATGTAGCTCACAGGAACTTATTAAATTAGAAGTGGTGTGATGACTGAATGGGATTATTTTCATGCCAAAATAATCAGCAGCAGAGCTCTGAAGCTGTGAAATATAAAGATTAATACCAAAGCAGCTATAATCCGAATGTTCTATGAAATATTTTAGCATTAGTGATATAGGTAAAAGGGGGAAAATACTAGTTGCAACAAATGATACTCTCCTTTGAGGAATGGAGTCTGTAGTGGAAAAAACTGGTCACTTACTTATGAAGCTTGTTTGCCTCGCTCTGTGACCTCATGTTGCCTACACCAGAGACCCCCAGAAGACTTATAAAGTCTGCTTTAAGTCCAGGTGTTCTAACTCTTGTCTGTCAAAACAAGGCTATTTTCTTAATAAACATTTCAAAGCTGCCTAGTGCCACAACTGATTAGTTTAGAGCCTGGAAGGAACTGTGGGGACAGCATGAGTGACAGGCAAAAAAGATAACATAGCTATTGGTATTTATTTCATTAATGTTCTATGGAGCGTGCTTAATTCATAAATTTCTATAGTGTTCCTGTCTTTATTCATGCAATGGACTTCTTACTTCTGCTCTAGTCTCTCCTATTCCAATCCATTCTCCCCAGGGTTAGTTAGCATTGTCTTCTTGAAACATGGATTAGCTCATGTCACTTCCCTGCTCCCCATGCCTATAGAATAAAAACTTAAATTGGTGGCATGGCATGCAAAATTCTTCTAGCTTTATCCTTCAGAATTTCCCTCAAAAGGCCTTTGCTTCAGCAATACCAAATTTCTTACAGTTCCTCAAATACACCTTAGTACTTCATACTCCTGTGATTTTGTCATAGGCTATTAAGTATTTTCTCTACTAAGAATACTGTCAGTGCTCTGTTTTCAGGCTTCTCTTAAGAGATGGCTAAGGGAGCCTACTTTACATTCCCAGGCTATTTACACAGCACAGATCTGGGTGCTGCCCTCTCCACACTCTCCCACTGAAATCCCCTCATACATCCTTTCAGTTAACACAGTATATTATGACTTCTTTACAGTAGACCAGAAAAGGTGAAAACCATGCCATTTCATCTATGAATTCTCAAAACAGCAGTGACAGACACAAATTGTTTACCATTCAGTGCAATATAAGAAGAAATTCTTCACAAAGTGATTCAGAATGAAACTACCAACGGACTTGACCTAAAGTATACCAAGCTGATCTCAAAGCTTCAAATTTTTACTTATTAAAAAAACATAAATCTTGATACATGTTATAAAATAAATGAAACCTGAGAACATTAGGCTAAGTGAAATGAGTTACAAAAAGACAAATACAGTACGATTTTATGTACATAAGTTATCTATAGTAGCCAAATTCATAGAAACGGACAGTAGAAGGGAAGTTACTAGGACTTGGGGGAAGGAAGGAAGGAAGGAAAAGCTATTTAATGGGTATAGAGGTTCAATTTTGCAAAAGGAAAAGGTTCTGGAGATTTGTTTCACAACAATGTAAATGCATAAACCACTATAAACTATACACTTAAAAATGGTTGGATGGTATATTTTATGTGTTTTGTTTCTAATGTAAAAACTTTGAATTAAAAAAATAGAAATTTTCAACCATAAAATATCTGAATTATAGTCTGACAAGTTAGCAAACGAGGCCCCATATGCTTGCACAGTACATTGGCAATACTGTACAAACAACTTGGTAGGGTTTCATAATCTTGGTATATCAGTGTCTCACAGCTGTGTCTGTGTCTACATGTGTTAGTGTCTTGCTGAGTCGTGTTCATTAATTTGTATTTTTGTGTGCTATTGCAAGAATGTGCTGCTTGAATCAGAGCAACAACAAACATTCGTAAATTTCTTGTTAACTTAGCAAGAGTGGAAGTGAAATCAGGGACATGTTAGTCCAAGATTATGGGGATAATGCTATGAGAAAACAGAGTGTTCAAATGGATCAAATGTTTTTCTGAGGGGAAAGTGTCACTGATGAAGAGAGGTCAGGGCAGCCAATAACAAGCACAACTGATGAAAACAATGTACAAGTTTGTTGACCAAACTTTTCTGATCAAAATCGCAGGCTAACTGTGAGAAGCATAGTAGACCAAGTAAACAGCAAAAGAAAAACAGGAAAATCTTAATTAACTGAAAATCTTGGCATGAGAAAGGTGTATGCAAAAATAATCCTAAATGAGCTCACCAATGAACAAAAGCAAACAGCTCATACACTGTGAGGCTGTTTAGTGAGTAAATAAATAACTATATGGGAACACCCCTCTCTACTCACCTGATCTTGCCCCCAATGACTTTTTTTTTTACCCAGAGATAAAGAAAATATTGAAAGGAAGACATTTTGATGACATTTAGGACATTAAGGGCAATAGAACAATAGTGTTGGTGGCCATTCCAGAAAAAGAATTCTAAAATTGCTTTGAAGGGTGGACTAGGCCCTGGTTTTGGTGCACAGCTTCCCAATGGGAGCAGTCCTTCAAGAATGACAGCAGTTATATTTAGCAATGAGGCACAGAGCACTTTTTCTAGGATAAGTTTGCAAACTTAATTATCAGACCTTGTATATATAAAATGCTTATGAATGTTTCTCCTAGAGCAAAGTTCGGCACATAAAAGACAGTAGTTTTAATAACGTGCTGAATAACTGAATTTCTGTAGTAGGTAATTTATAATTCTGGGACCCATTTTATGTATCTGGGAAGCTGCTCCAAATCCTGCCACATATTTCCTACAGTTTTGAATGAATAAACATTGAGAGAAAATAGAGATGCTAATATTCTTATGTTTTAAACCAATATATTTCATTCCTCTGAAAGAAGAACAGTTAAAACAATTGCAGAATAAAGCAGAACAATTATATGTACATAACAACATACCAGCTCTTGTGCTTCAGTACATTATTAAGTACAATAAGCTTTACTTGAACATAAGCACTGTGATGCTGAAACTGTAGATACGATAACCAACATGACTACTAAGTACTGGACTAAGGGATGGCTTACGTCCTGGGTGGGATGAGCAGGATGGTGCTAGATTTCAGCACAATACTCAAAATAGCAGGTATTTAAAAATCTACAAATTGTTTATGTCTGGAATTTCCCATTTTAATATTTTCGAGCTGGAGCTGACTGCAAGTAACAGAAACTGGAAAGGAAACTCTGGATAAGCAGGGACTACTGTGCATCATTCACTGGACTATTATAGTACCATTAAAAATGATGTAGCCACTTCTTTTTACACACACCTGAAGTCTTGTCTCCTACTCATGGTGAATATGTTCCAAGAAATCTGTTATGTGAGTTTGCTGATTTTTCCTATGTATGGAGACTTTTGGAATACTCTGTAACTGTACCTGCCATCCCCCATATAACTATAGAAAAGATCAGAGAGATACCAGAAATTGCTTCCTGAGGGCTGAATTTGGCTCATACAAGTGTTTCATTTGTCTGCATGGCATTTTGCTTTGTTCTTAAATGAACATGAATGCCGTTACAGTTCAACAGTTTACATTACCTATTTGGCTCTTGAATATATCTGTATTTGCTATTACTAGCTTTCAGCATTGAAAACTGCACAAGGCAACCATGGCAAAATCTGTTCACTTACGTGGACTAAAGAGTGTACTCTTTACATTTAGGTAGCTGCTTAAAATTTTAGAGTTGTGTCATAAATACAAAAGCATCAGCAGTAGGGGGAGAGGACAACATATGGGTGAGTTTTGCCCACCCTCGTTATGGGGAATATGTGTATGAGCATTTGAGCATAAACTAGAAATCTTGGAACCTAAGTAAGGTCCCCATGGGGCTCATGTAGCACTTTGGGACCACAAGGGGACATCCTACAGCACAGCAAAGCACCTATGGCACTGTGCAGGGGCAATCACTCCAGACAAAAAACCCCAGCCATCCCTGGGTCCTCCATTGCCTTTATCCCCTAGACCAAATCCGTCAGAATACCAAAGGCTCAAACTACCAAACATATTTTAGGTCTATGTATGCTTTAAAAATGTCAATTTGGGCTCGGTGCCCATAGAACAGTGGTTATGGCTCCAGCTATGTACACCAAGGCTGGCGGGTCCAAACCTGGCCCAGGCCAGCTAAACGACAATGACAACTGCAACAAAAAATAGCCAAGTGGTGTGGGGGGCGCCTGTAGTCCCAGCTACTTGGGAGGCTGAGGCACGAGAATCACTTAAGAGTATGAGGTTGCTGTGAGCTTTGATGCCACGGCACTCTACCCAGGGCAATAGCTTGAGACTCTGTCCCAAAAATATATGTATATCAATTTGATCCTGCCACTATCCTGGTGAAAATTCCCTAATGGCTTCCCACTGTACTTGGAAGAAAACTCGTTCTCCTTCAAGTGCCTATGCAGCCTGGGTCTTGCTTGCTTTTCTAGGCTCACTCCCTACAATTCTTTCATTTATTTATACTCACTGGTCTTGTTTCTGTTTTCTTTTTCTTGAGACAGAGTCTCACTATGTCACCCTGGGTAGAGTGCCGTGGCGTCACAGCTCACAGCAACCTCAAATTCTTGGGCTGAAGTGATTCTCTTGCCTCAGCCCCCCAAGTAGGTGGGACTACAGGCATCTGCCACAAAGCCAGCTATTTTTTTGTTATAGTTGTCATTTTTGTTTAGCAGGCCCAGGCTGGGTTTGAACCCGCCAGCCTCGGTGTATGTGGCCTGTGCCCTACCCACTGAGCTATGGGCACTGCCTTGTTTCTGTTTTTCAAACATACCAAGCTCAGTCTTGTTTTCTATTTGTACCATCTTCTTCCTGGAATGCTCTTACTCCAGATATTCACATAGCTACTTTTTCTCATTATAAAGGAAATAACACTCAAAGGAGATCTAAAACAAGCATTCTTGAACCTCCCTGTCTATAAAATTTTTCCCAACACTCCATCAAAATATCTGAGCAGTCACTGTCCATCACAGAATTCATGTATTTTTTTCCATGTCACTTTTATCACTGTCTAAAATCATCTTATTTCTTTACTTATTTTATGTTCATTTACCCACACTAAAATGTAAACCCCACAAGGGCAGCAACTTTACTAGTCATGTCTTCATAACTTGTGTTTCTCTAGAAATTAGATTACTTTGCAGCACATAAGGATATTTAATAAATATCTGCTGAATGAATTAATCAATCAATCCTTAATAAGTGCACCATTTGGCAGCAGAGATCTAAACTTCCTGATTATTCCTTTTAGCCTGGAGTCTAGAAACTCTTCCAGTCCAATGGGAATCCCATTAAAATAATACTAAATAAATACAAATAGGAAATGATACACCCATAACAGTGACATTAGGGAAGAGGGTCAATACCAGATGGAAAAGTTCAACAAATTTCTAGAAGGGAAAAAAATACAAAAATAAGTATGCTGACAAATGAACAGAACAGAGTAAACTGTAGTCCAGGACATGGAGAAGGGGCTAATGCAGAGATGGGAGATGTTCCCCTACAAAACTCCAGAGAGGGGAGGTGGACTATGATGGTGGATGGGATGGACGTGTAGCCCACCTCTCCCAAGTCATCAGGTGAGAGAAAGAGTGGTCTGGACCTTTTCCCCGCATCGATTACTGGTGTGGACGGACAGCTGGAGATGCGCAGCGAATTGGCAGATTGCTATACACAAGGTGTAATTTAAAACCACGGACTCTGTTGTAGAGATTTTCCTTGCTTGGCTGTGCTGGCCAGCAGGCCCCTCCCTCACAGAGGACAGCAGCTTGCAATTCCTGGCAAAACCCAACTGATGAAAATTTATTCTTGAGCCGAGTGTGGCAGCCGAAAGGGGAGCCACTCAGAACCACAAGGAGCTAAGCAACCCGATGGAAAATTGAAGGGAAGGGATCCCACCCAGGAAACAGACATTTTGAATTATCTGAAATGTCAGACAACTTTCCCCAGAACAACAGGAGTGATTAAATAGAATGGACCATTCCTGGTGGGGAATATTGGAGTGGACGGGCAGTTCAGGCTGTGCGGCGAACTGGTGGGTTGGCTGGACTCAAAAGTCCAGACTGAAAAGTGAGACTCTGAGCCACAAAAACTGAGGATAAGGTCTCCGTGCACTACAGCCGTGAGAGCCGGCAGCAGCTAAAACTGGGGGCAGCCAGCAACCTCCCCCACGGCCAACTGCAGTCGCCTGTTTGCAGGAGAACGGTGGGAGCAGAGTGGCAAAATTTGTGAAGTGCGGACTCTTGCACTGAGTTGGGAGGTCAGATGGGAGTGCTGTCTGGAATAGAGCAGCTGAGGTTGCACAACAATTAGGTAATAAACTTTTACAGAAACTCCAAAATGGCAATAGGCCAGGTAGGGTGGTTACCATGGTAACAG
>CAUYPK010020774.1:0-32178 GCA_963574355.1 Loris lydekkerianus | reverse complement strand
TCGATCCTATAATTCCTTTACTAGGTTTATACCCAGAAGACCAAAAATCACAATATAACAAAGACATCTGTACCAGAATGTTTATTGTAGCCCAATTCATAATTGCTAAGTCATGGAAGAAGCCCAAGTGCCCATCGACCCACAAATAGATTAATAAATTGTGGTACATGTATACCATGGAATATTATGCAGCCTTATAGAAAGATGGAGACTTTACCTTTTTCATGTTTACATGGATGGAGCTGGAACATATTCTTCTTAGCAAAGTATCTCAGGAATGAAAGAATAAGCCCTACTATGAAGCTCATTTATAGCGTTCACATGAAGGCTATAACCCAACTATAGCACAAGAATATGGGGAAAGGGCCAAGGAAGGGGAAGGGAGGGGGGAGGTTAGGGTGAAAGGAGGATAATGGGTGGGGCCACACCTATGGTGCACCTTAGAATGAGTACAGGCAAAACTTACTAAAGGCAGAATACAAATGCCTATATACAATAACTAAGAAAATGCCATGAAGGCTATGTTGAACAGTTCGATGAGAATATTTCAGATTGTATATGAAACCAGCACATTGTACCTCTTGATTGTACACAGCTAAGATTTAACACTAATAAATAAATAAATAAATAAATAAATAAATAAATAAATAAAATAAAAAATTTAAACATGTACATATATTAATTGGTAAAACCTACTTAAAAATAAAATGTAAATATTTCTCTTCCCCTTCAATATATTTCAGAACCATGAGATGAAAAGAAAATCTTTATATAGTTCATATGAACTATATTTTTACCCTCTTTGAATAGCTTTTTGCAACTAATTTCCTAATAGTATTTTTATAGTCATACTTGATTCAAGTACAAATCAGTTTCCACTCACTATTTAAGGAGTGAACCAGGCTTGGAGTGCACATTTTGAATTCATCCTTGGACGAAGGATGAAGTTATAAATTTCTACATGTAACAAACTGTTAAGAGTTGCTGGCACCAGCCCCCTATACGGAGGGTGGTGGGTTCAAACCCGGCCCCAGCCAAGCTGCAACAAAAAAATAGCCCAGCATTGTGGCGGGCGCCTGTAGTCCCAGCTACTCGGGAGGCTGAGGCAAGAGAATCGCCTAAGCCCAAGAGCTGGCGGTTGCTGTGAGCTGGGACGTCACAGCACTCTACTGAGGGCAACAAAGTGAGACTCTGTCTCCAAAAAAAAAAAAAAAAGAGTTGCTTAAACAAGTCAAATCTTGCATTTAAAGTTAAATTCTTAAATGACAAGAATTTGTCCACAAAATCAATATGGAAGAATCAGAGAATATTTGTGAGTTAAGACAGAAAGGGGCAAGAATCCTATAAATGCTATGAAGGAACACAATGGAGACATGTGTTCCAGCCCCAAGAATAGAAAGTTAGACAGATTTCCAGAAACAATGGTAAGCAACAAAATGTAGCCATTGTGTTAAAATCACATGAAATTTGTTTTCAGCAGACCTGGTCAAAGGCAAAACCCTATCATCACCCAACCCTCAATCCTTAGGCTGCAGACTGACCTGTGCAGCAACACTAATTTTTTTTACTTATAAACCAGGGGGAAATAACACCTACCTTATAGAATGAGTTTGTTAATAGAACATTTTTTATAGAAGTTTGTAAAATATGCAACAATATAAGTAACACACGCAACTTGTGAACTATAGAGAAAATTCTTATACTTATTGATACAAATAAGATGGAATTTCTTACCAAGGATGAATTCCAACTGGGGTTCATTTGGAGTCTTCTGAATACCTATAAGTAATAGGTACACACTCAGATTTTTAAAACCGTAAGTCATTATCAAGAATATGACAATATATATTAGTATGCTTCACCTTGACTGGAATGAGTAAATACATTGTTTAGGAGAATGAATAAACTTGGTTAATCAGGCTTATAAGCAGGAAGCACTCAGAACAGGGCACAATAAATGTTACAGAACTAGATGTGGCAGTGGCAAGATTTGGTCTTTTTAGCTTCTTGGCCATAAAGATGCCAAGAAAAATCGTTTTTGTAAGCCACGACAAACATAAAACATATTTTTCAGCTGTAGTTGTTTGGATGCATGTAGACAGAGGTGGGAACTTCCAAAAGAACCACCTTACCAAAATTCTCTCTTAAATGGATTTTTCTTTCAAGCCACTCTGACTTGTTGTAAACAGTAAGTCATCAACTAAAGTGACATCTCCAGCGAGGTTATGGTGGACATTCTGGTGCTGGTTATTCTGCTAATTTATTGACAGCTTAACCTAACCATTTGTTCAATGTTTCTATTCCCTTTGTCAGTGATGTTTAATAAATATAACAACAACATGGGTAAATTATTTAAGTGAAAGGGAAAGTGAGTTTGAGAACAAAGGTATGAAAATAAAATATCTAACGAAGGGTATCTAAAAGGTAGACCAGCCAGGTTGTGCTGAGTGATAATGGAGCAGGCGGATTCACTGTGGGTGTAAATGGGGTGCCTTTTGTTACTGCTCATGAAAGGCTCAAGAAGCCAAAGGGAAATGTATGAAAAAATTGGTCATTTAACAGTAAGTGAAAGAATAATTTAAAAATACTGGTCTCGGTTACTTTTGCTGGTGTATTCCTCAGATATTATTTAAATTTACTGCCATTTGGTCGCTAATGTATTTTAAGAACCACCTCATTGTATAAAAACCATGTTTATTATTCGCACAGTTAACTTTTTTTGCATAGTTACTGTATTTATTTTTTCCTACTGACATTTAGCAATGCTATGATTAATAATTTTTGATTTTCTAAGGAAGGTTAGAGTGACAATCATTAGGTAGGTCTTTGTGAACTCCAAATGTCTGGATTTTTAGAAAAGGTTATTAACAATTAACTCTCCTGTAAGCTCTGACAACCAAATTTCTCAAAAATGCATCCAACCAATACCATTTTATAAAGATTATTTTTATCATGTAAATTAAATGAAAAGGTTAGGCATATATTTGCCAGTGTTAAATAATTGGACAACAGAAATCATCTGAAAAGAAAAGACACAATTCATGTAAAATAATAAAGCTCAAACCTGTAGAATTTTAAGCATGAGAGAAAACATACAATTTTTCCAATGACTTTAATTGCTTGAGTAGCATAAAAACCTATTCTATGTACAAATGCAAATCGTGGCCAAACCTTTGTGCTTGCCTATAAATGTGACTTGGTGCTCTCTGCTATGGCAGTGGAGGTTTGAGCTTTCTGTGTAACCATTTTTTTCCTAATCCTCTCAATGTAATACTTTTTGGCTTTGAAGAGAAAAGTTCTACAGTCCAAAAAATAATCCCACATATTATTATATAAATGCCAAGTAGAAAATATTCTTAAAATGTATTCAGGTCTACATATATTTAAAAAGTAGTCATTAGTGTTCCTATACATATTCAAAAACTTTGATTCTGTATCACACATGCACCATACCAAACTAAATAGTGCAAAGGAAAAATATTTAGGTAATCGCATGCCATTTGTTAGAACCCCCATTTCTGTGAGTGTGCATGTGTATGTGTGTTTAGTCAACCCAGTCTCTACCTTCACAGGGCCAGAGGGTGGACACACACATACTTACTCGTGAACTGGGCGTCCCCAGTGTCATTTGCCTGGGCTGTTGGAAGAAAGTGCTGGCCTTCTTCTGATGCCCCTTCCTCTTTGATTTCCATGATCAACTTTCACAGTTGTTTAATTTCCAAGTTGTCCTTTCCAAATTTCACTTTCCAATGATTTCTGGTTTAACGTAGATGTAGCTTCACATTAAAGACCTGATATCCCACTCTGAAATTCTGTGTTTAGGAAACATCAAGAGTAAAATGTCAGTTATTGAGGATTTCAGTATAAAGCTAATAATTATAGGGAAGTAGAGACTACAACCACTTTTGAATAAAATTTCTTCCTGCCTACTCCACACATTCTTTTAGGACCAATTCCCATAGACTTAATGCACCATAAACTCTGGGTTAAATAGACATTCTCCAAGCAATTATTACATGGTCATATGAAGGACTTCTAAATCTTTCTCCTCTAGTTCATTCTGTAAGATAGTAGGTAGCTACAGGGCCAGCAACCTAATATGCTCCTAATTTAGCACTAAGAGAATACAGCATCTTATCAAAGCATTAGCATGTTTTGCCAAGTGAATATTACATTCATTCCTTCCATTAGAATAGACCTTTATGCTCATATTTCCATCCATCCTTGTTAGAACATTTTTTATGACCATATAAAAATTATGTGACGTGACACTCTTCTTCCAAGAGGAGCCAACAGGTTGTACAGGAGCATTTCCAACCTCATTATTATCCATGGAGTCTCATGCTGCTCTGCCTGATAAAGGCTTAATTGTTTGATGATTGGGGTATATGGTGAAGAAAATGAATATTTATTATAAAAAGCTAAATCTCTAGGGAAAATGAAAGCAATAGCAAATTGATGAAAATTAGCTTAAGGAAAGAAAGTCTCCACAAGAATTTAACACCCATAGCCTCAAATAGTTACAAATTCATCTTGATATTTAAAATCATATAGATGACTAAGAATGAATTTTTAAAAAATCAATATTATTTTAAATCAAGTTACCAGCTGAATTAAAATGCATAAAAATCTGTAAATGTCAGCCCAATGCTGTTTAATGAGATAGCAGCAATTGAGTTTGGTTTAGAATAATGATGTGGTCTCAAACTTCATGACTCAATAGCCACACTTTTTGTTGTTCTTAGCAAAGAGGATTCATTTATAAATTAGCTCTAGTTTTAAAAAATTGTCTGGCAAAATTTAAATCCAGAAAGCATCTTGAATCTTTAGAAAATGTTATTAATCATGTGGCAGATGAATGTATACTGGTTTCTAAGGATACAGCCAAGAATATTTTGGAGGTAAAGTGCTATGGCACCAGCGGTTAGACCAGATCCATCATTTTGAAAAGTATGTTTTGAATTAAGATAAGCTAATGCTTCTGATTTTTTTATTATTAAATTTATAAGTCTTTTTTGCTAAGGACATATATATTCATTATACGACATGTATCCAAAGACTAATAGTGAGATAGCGTCTGCAGCAGACTACAATGCATGTATGATTTGGATACAAGGATAATATAACTTATTAACTTTACTTTACTTCTTGTCCAAAGACTCAATCCACAATCCAGATCAGTCATCTTCTTCTTCTTTTTTTTTTTTTTTTTTTTGAGACAGAGTGTCACTTTATTGCCCTCAGTAGAGTATTGTGGCATCACAGCTCACAGCAACCTCAAATTCTTGGGCTCAAGCAATTCTCTTGTCTCAGCCTCCTGAGTCGCTGGAACTACAGGCACCCACCGCAAAACCCAGCTATTTTTAGAGACGAAGTATCACTCTGACTCAGGCTGGTCTCAAACCCATGAGCTCAGGGAATCCACCCACCTCAGCCTCCCAGAGTGCTAGGATTACAGGCATGAGCCACTATGCCCAGCCTTTAGTCATCTTAAAAATTGAAATGGAGACCTAAGTGAAGCAGTATGAACAAATCCTAGCAAAATAACCACTCACAACATTAATGGTGAATGATTAATGAAATAAATGTCAACTCCATGGATAGAAGTGTGTGCACTTGTGTAATGTGGGAGTAAGAGGAGAGGGCTAAAACAAATACTTATGAAGAGTCATTAACATGGTCCCATTTTAAGCCCATTCTAAACTAATTCACTAATAATTTCCATTATAGAAAGAATGAGTCAACTATATAAAACGAAGATTATGAGATTCTATTCATTTCCATTCCATCTTTGTTTCATTGAGGACAAATTTAAGATTTGTACCAAAGCACATGCTTCAAAAGGAGTCAATGACAAATTTTCAGGAAACAACTGCATTTCTCGTGGGTAGGTACAGATTTTACCTGTGGTTATAGTTGGGTACAAAAGTTCCTTTTCTATATCTATTTGGAGATGTTCTGGTTTGTTGATCATGCACAAGGACAGATTGTGCTTGTTGCACATCACAAGTATATTAAATAGACAGTTTTTAAGCACAGTACTAATTAGACCAGCTTGTAGCAGCCCAGATAGCCTATGGCTAGGAGGAGTGAGAGTTATTAGAAATACCTGCATAGCTCAATAATGGAATACCTTGGTGTAAAGGGCATGGACAGAGGGATTTAGCTCTCCTAACAAGCATGAGAGCTTGCAAGATGAGAGCAGTGGTGAATTGGCAGTCTCTACACCTGTAGTGTTGAGAGGGACGAGATCAGCCTTATATTAGGCTGGAGGAGCAGGCAGTTGGGAGCATGTGCATTCTATCACGGACACGCTCACTCTGATTCTGTCTCCTCTCCTGCCTGCAGAACGCCAGCACAGCATCTCTCTGCTGAAGATTACCAAGCTCTGCTAAAGACTAAGATCTATCTTTCTAAGAAGACTGCTTTACTCTCTCTAAGACACTCTCTGTCTCTCTCCAGCTAAAGTAGATAGCCCTCAGGCACCTAAGAGAAATGGTTCCTGAGCAAGGTAACTTAGCAGTCTGCATCCAGAAACTAGATAAGTTGGGCCTGAGACCTGGCCAGTCCTGAGCCCTGACAAGTGGTGTCAGGAATGAGATGTGACACCAGCTCTTGTGTCTTTTGTCCCACTCCAAAGAGGTATAAGTCAAAGGTCATAATATTGAGAAAATTGTCTTGGTTCTCTACACCAGCTCCAGGGACAAGAGATGATTGGCAGCTATGGTTAAGTTACATTTAATTAAATAATAGTTCTTGCAACCATTGCAAAATAGAGATTTGCCAATATTTTACACACTTCACATTGTATTTATTTATAGTTATTATTCTTTGAGACGGAGTCACTCTCTGTCACCTGGGCTAGAGTTCAGTGGCATTATCATAGTTCACTGCAACCTCCAACTCCTGGGCTAAAGTGATTCTCCTATCTCACGCCCCAGTATAGCTGGGGCTACAGGTTTATACCATCAAGCTGAGAAAAAAAATTTTTTTTCCTATTTTTTGCAGAGATCGTGTCTTGCTCTTGCTCAGGCTGGTCTCAAACTCCTGACCTTCCAGGGTGCTAGTACAAGAGGTGTGAGTCACTATACCTGGCCACAATTCACATTTTAAAGGACAATCTGATGAGCACATAAAATTGCACAAGAAGATTATGGTTAATTAGGAAGACAAGACTAACCACACACATAGAAAAATTAGAGACATGACAGGATGATGGTGCAAAATGTGACCTGGTCAACATTAGCAGACTATAGTACAGTGCTGTTTACTCAATTAGCATCTCGATGTCAAGATAAAGAGTGTTCTGGTGTTAAGCTACAGGTATACGCAATGATGTTAGGGAGAATGCCCTTAGCTGTTACAGTCCTGTTAAAATAATATTTCTGGTACAGGTGTCATATAGTATACTTCTCAGATATTTCAGATATAGTTAGTGGGATGAAAATAAAATACATTAAAAATTTAGAGGAATTGTAGGAAAAAGCACAGAAAATAAAAGATGTGCAAAGTCAGATTTCTTTGTGATTACATGCAAAAATCTTAATGAGGGCGATCATTTTGCAAATATTAAATAACACAACATAGCTATTTCTAACACTCTTTCCCTTATCTCTATCTATAGGGACTAAGCCATAATAATTATTAGTCCACAGCAGGAAATGGCAAAAAAAATTAGGTTAGAAGAAATAGAATGTGCTAAACTCTTTATCTCTCATTTAATGTACCTGTACGTCGTGATTGAACAAATTCTAAAATTTCTGCATAGCAACCTGAAGACTGACATCTCCCACCCCTGACATCCATAAAGCTGGAACCAGGGTTAGACAAAGAAAGGGGAGTGGGACAGAGAGTCAGGGTCGGGAGAGTGATGCTCCTCTGTGGGACTATAAAGCCCATGAGGGAGGCGAAGCTCACTGGTGAATGGCAGGTGCATGTCCTGTCCTCCTTTGTAAATTTTGGAGGAACCACTTTTAAGGTCACCCCTGCACTGACATGGAGGTTTCTCCTGAAGGAAGAAAAGGGCCCACCATGACAGCAACTCAGTTTAAACCCAGGGTTTCCCTCTGCTCCCCTCATGCATGGAAGAGCCTGAGAAAAGACTACCGGATCTCAGAAGGGATATGATGACCCGGAAATAGAGGTTCTGGCAGTAGCTTCACACATCAGGAAGCAGATAGAGGCTCTAACCAAAATTCTGTAGGTTTTCTTTGCTAAGGGGCCAAGATGAGGCCCAGGTGGTCAGAAAGCACTGACCAGGCTTAGAGAGAGCAGTCTATGGGTAACTCAAGGCAGGTGGGTGAACAGTGATTGAGCCAGGACTGCCACGCCTCAGTGACAACAGCAAGTAGCCGCTCAGTAACAGCCTGAGACCAGGGAGGTCCATTTGTTTGATGTCACATGGTCGATCATTTTCCTCACACACGTGACACTATCTTAGGAAGAAAAGCAAGGAAGGGAGAGAGCAAGTTAGCAGAGGCATATTTAAACACAGTAAGTTTTTTTCTAACGTGGCTTAAACTGTTTTATCAAATGATTTAAACAGTAGTGGATGAAAAGGTGAAAGCTTTTATTCACTTATTTTTTGTTTTGTTTGTTTACCTCCTCTCAGCTAGTAAATGCTTATTATAGACCAAATTATTGAAAAAAAAGGGTCCTTTCAATGACTGAAATTTGACACTCCTAACAAATTAAAATGATATTTTCTAATTAAAGACTTTTTGTGGAATATTTAAAAATTCCCAACATAACCGACCCTTTAAAATAAATAAAGGAATTTCTTTTAAATATCTAGAAAATGTTCAATTAAAAAAAAATTAGCTTAATACAAAGGAAATAAAATTTCCATAGTAAATATTCTTTTTGCAATCTCCCCATTTTTTTCCCTAGCAAAGAATGTAGGCTGAGGCTTGGGGTTGTTTTCATAGTTATGGATTTTATAAAATTCAATTATTCATCTAAATCTTAAGGTGGTTTACAATTTTTAAAAGTTGTATATAGTCATATGGGATTTGTGTGTAGAAGTAAACATCTCCAAACAAATTCAAGCATCCCCATTTGTTCTATAATAGTCAGGATTGATCAATATAACAACTTGTGAAAGGTTAGACACATGTTTTTTGAATTTTACAGAAGTATGAGGACAGAACATAAATTGTCTGTTTAGTGACTTTCTCTTTTTCCTATTTGGAAGTACGTTATTCTATATATAGCTGAGTGGATCTTCATCTGGAACTTTTAACAGGGCAATATTTCCACCTTCTACCAAAACAACAGAATAAGAAAATCATTTCATTTCAAAAAGACATTAAATGCCTTCCATATATGTTTAGTAGCATAGAAAAATTACTACAAGTTTGTTGTCAATAAATCACAGAAAAAAACCATCTTTATGTATGTTGTATATCTACGACATGCACGCCATGGTGCCATGGGCGTGTGTGACTCAGATCTCCCATCAAGACACGTGCCGTGAGAAATATGGGTGGCCAAGCCTCCAGATGCCCTGTGTTTAGAATGCTGGGAAGTCCTCATAGCTCCCTTTCACCTCCTTTATTCTCCTCAAGTGCTCTCCTGATCAATCTCTTGCAGGTATCATTTCATGTTGGCATCTAGTTCTAGAGAACTCAAACTGACACAAGCACTCAGTAAATAATACCTAGGGCATATTTCTGCTCTATCAGGAATTTCTGCATTTTATTATTTTATGTACTTATGCATGTATGTGTTTATTTGGGATGATCCATAACAGAACAGGAATTCGCAGACATAAATTAATTTGCAAATTCAAAACAGTTTAATCAAATTTTCCTCCTATAAAGCAATATACAAATATGGAAGGGAACCTATAATTTTAGTATTCTCTACTAGCTTCTTGCCAAAATGTAATAGCTCTCTGAGTCAATTATGGAGTTGAGTTGATGACAACCTCTGATGTCAAATATGCGGAAGAAATGAATCATGGACATGCAATGGCTTTGTATATTCCATTCTGACATCCCCAAATGCTTCCCCAGTTGCCTATCTTCAAATTCTATAGGCCAGGTTAAAATGCTACCTTCTCCATGATAATTCCCTACTTTCTTCAGCTGAAAAAAATACCATATTCCTCTAAATTTCTCTGGTAATTTATCTAATAAAATATATTGCTGTCTATTTTCTAGTTTATACATATATAATACACATATATACATATGTATGTATATATATTATATACACATATATACATATGTATGTATATATATTATATATATAAATGTGTATTATATATATGTATATATGTGTATGTATATATATATAAATATATATATTATCTTCCAATATTTTATAAAATAACTCTGAGTCACAGTCCAAATTTCTTCCTTATTTTCCCAAAGCATTAAGGAAAGTTCCAATGAATCCTAAATAAATCTATTTGTCCATTTATTTTATAAACAAACATTTATGAAGAAGTTACTATGTGGTAGACACTGAGTATACAGAGACAAATAACTTAGGAGTTTCCTTTAAAGTAGTTCAGAATCCTAGGAGGAGAAAAGCAATGGACTGTGATAGATGTTGTGAAAGGGGTATCATCAGAGTATGGGGCAAAAGGAAAGAATAGTGAACTAAGGGCTAAAAATAATCAAAGACAAGTTCATGGTAAAGGTTCCAAGAAATGGACTAGGTGAATAGGAGAGGCAGTAGAAATTCCAGGGCAATACAGCAGTAGGAATGAAAGATGTGGGAAAATAAAAATATGACAAATCAGAGAACTGTAAATAGTTTGGTCTAGCTAAAATATAAGATGTTGATTTTTATTTTCATCCTAACAGTGTGTGCTTAACATAACATGTGAAACAGATAAAAGCAGAACTGACCTGTTTGCACAGAAGGTGGAAAGTATGAGTACTATTCAACCCCTGCCCTCACTTTTCCTCTCATAAATTTCCCAAAACACCTTCTTAGAACTCAATCTGAAAACTTCATCAATATTTTTTTTCTTTCTTTAAAAATAAATTGAAATGCTGAAGTGACATAGCCAGAATCAAAGACAGAGAGAAACTAAAGAATAAGGAGAAAGGGAGAAGAATGATGGGGCAGGAAAAATCTAGATAATACAATCCACCATAATGAGAAGAAGAGGGGTGAGTAGAATACAAAGAATGCTAAGAAGCTGAGAATGTTCTCCCTCATGGTCTTTTTTTTAATTTTCAAGAGAAAGTCACAGTTATGAACTCAGTCTAGGGAAAGATTTTTCAACCCAACTTAAAAACCATAAATAAATACATTTATAAATCTGACCACTTTAAAATGTTCTGTGAGCAAAAGATACCATACAAAGTGAAAAACCGAAGTGCATACTGGGAAAAAATATTCATAAAATAGAAGGTTTCAAGGTTCTATACAGGATGTACAAAGACATAAAGAATACCTCCACAATAATCTCAACAAAAAAGCCAAATGATACATAAATTTCCCTTAACTAATAAGAGAGATGAGGTTGCAGGACAACCAAATCATATAAAATATAAAAAAAAAAAAAAAATAGAGACGCCTCAATGGAGCAGAATATGGCAGAAAGAGACGTCAGACCCAAAATAAGTTGATAAGAATTCAGCCAAAATGCTCATAGCTAATGAATTATTACAGGAAATTCATGAGCCAATATGAGAGTATAGCAGCACTCCTGAGATCCTTAACTCAAAAGTGTTTTGTGCTCACTGACAGATTCTTCTTCATGGACCTCACCCAGATGCTCATGAAAAAAACTAGATGCAAAATGGGAATCTGGAGAGTGTCCCTTTGTAACACAAGCCATCCAGAGGGGAACAGTGGTCATTTTAGGAAAAGTACAATCTACCACATGGATCCTCCTGTCTATAGGGGGAAGGAGGGGAAGCAGATCTTACTGAAATTAGGGCACACGTGAAGACTCATTGTATTAAGGGATGAAAACATGGGAAATCTCACTGGTACCAGACCATTAAAGGTCCTCTGACCCTCTATTGTTAAATAGAAGGACAGGATCACTGAGAAAAGACCCATCCCAAGACACAAGAACATACAGCTTGCCTAAGATCAAGCATAAAAGAATAAAACAGTGAATTCCTCTGTCCCCTACCGCCAGGCAAGGAAAAAAACAAGTGACTGAAGGCTATACAGCACTAGTGAAGACACAGAAGCATGGCTTGGAAACCTCACAGGTAGAAACTCCCAAGAAAAGCTTAAAAATTGAGAACAGAGACTTGGTGCCATAGGTCAGTTCTATCTGGGCTGGTAAGTTCAAACCTGGCCCAGTCCTGCTAACCAACAATAACTACAACAAAATAATAGCCAGGTGTTGTGGCTATTAGTCCCAGCTGCTTGGGACACTGAGGGCAGGAGAATCGCTTAAGCTCAAGAGTTTGAGGTTGCTGTGAGCTGTGATGTAACAGCACTCTACTGAGGGTGACATAGTGAAACTGAACTGTCTAAAAAAAAAAAAAATTGAGAGCAGAAAGCCTGCAGTCACCCAAACCCTACCTAAGCACAATTAAATGCTAGAGAAGAGGAGAAAAGGAGGAGGAGGAGATAAAAGAAAGTGGAAGAAGAAGATAAGGACGGAACTTGGAGGAAAAGAGAGGAAGAAAAATGGTGCCAGGAGAGAAAGCAAAAACACAATCAAGAGAACCAGACTCAGACACTACACATACATTAGAAGTATCAGATAGAGAACATGCTAAAAATTCTGGTGGAAAAAGTCAATAACCTGTATAACCAGATGGGGAATTTTAGTAGGGTGATAGAAGCTATTAATGTAAGAATAAATAAAACTGAAATGCTAGGAATGTGAAACACAGTAATAGAGGAAAAGAATCCCTTTAATAGGCTCACTAGTTCATTTGTCACAGCCAAGGAAATAATCAGTGAACTAGAAGATTCGCCAATAGATATTACCCATATCTTAAATACAAAATGTCAAAGAGCACAAAAAGAGTGAAAAAGCATACAAGAGCATCCAAAAGCTGTGTGATAATACAAGCAGCCTAATATATGAATGTATGAATATGAATCTTAGAAGAAAAAATAGACAGAATAAATATTTGAAAAGATAATGGCTGAGGATTTGCCAAAAGTATTGAAAAACACAAAGCATATATCCAAAAAGCTCAGACAACACTAGTCACGCACATGCGCGCACACACACACACTCTCTCTTTAATAAATGAGATCAAACAAATAAAAAACAAAACATTTTCACAAACATTATATTCAAACTACCAAAAACAAAATGTAAGTAGAAAATTTTGAAAGCAATTGGAACAAAAAGGAAAATTCCATATAAAGTAACAAAGTAAGAACTATGGTGGACTTCTTACTAGAAACTATGTAGTTCAGAAGTGAATGGAATGACATCTTTAAAATTCTGAACGTGAATGAAGAAAACAAGTTAATTCAGAATTCCATTCAAAGTAAAAATAACTCATAAACATTAAGAAAAATAAAGACTTTTATCCAAATAGATAAATTAATAATGCATTATCAGTAGACTCGCACTGTTATGTTAAAGAAAGTTCTTTAAGCATGACTTAAAAAAGCTACACTTAGCTCTATAAAAGCAATGAACAGTGCTAAAAACATAAAAAGGAAAAGTCCATGTGTATTTCACCTTTTCTTGTTTTTAATGACTACTAAAGATAATTGCTTAAGGCAGAGGCTGGTGAGACTTTTTGTTAAGGATCAGATAGCAAATATTTTGTGCTTTGTGGACCATACGGTTTCTATCACAACCATTCAACTCTGCTGCTGCAGTGAGTGAAATAATTGACAATACATAAATAATAGGCATGTCTGTGTTATGACAAATTTTATTTACAAAACTAATTGGTATTCTGCATTTGATGTATGTTCCAGAGTTTGCCAACCACTTGCCTATAGCCAATATGGCCATGCATTGCACTTTTATAGCCTATAAAATGCTGCATATAAGATCAAAAGTATAACATCAATAGCAAAAAGGATGGGAGGAAGGAATGGGGAGTATATTGTTTGCTTGTATGGTTCTTATACTAACAGTATAGTATACAATTACACCAGTAAGAAATGTGAAATTAAACTTATTAATTAAAATGTATATGCTAATTCCTATGGTAAGTACTGATATACTTTTTAAATAAGAATACATAACACGTGAATAGTAGAGATAAAGCAGAAAAAATGAAAAAATATAAAATTTATCTATCAATAAAAGCAGAGGAAAAAAATAGATGGAATAAATAGAAATTAATAAGTGTATGTTTTTGGTCCAGCCATGACAATAATTATATGAGGGCAAACAGTCCATATACATACATAAATTAATTAAAAAGCATCAATTACCCACTCAGATATAAAAGCATCTCCTAATTATAGAAATATATAAGATAGAAATTATAGATATATCTATATATATCTATAAAGATATATTTCTATATAATGACACATGTAGGCCAGAAGCAAAGAGATGGAAAAATGTATACAATGCAAATGCTAGTCGATAGAAACTAGATTGACTGTATTAATATCAAACAAAACAGATGAAACATCAACCAATATCAGCAGGGACATTATATAATTACGAATTGGTTCATTCACCAAGAAGACAAAATAATCCTTAATGTGAATGTACTCAATAACAGAGCTTGGTAGCACATGAAGCAAAAACAGAACTGAAAAGAGAAATAGACAAAGGTTTATATATGTAGGTATAAAAATTCTACTCTTAAAAATTGACAAAATGAATAGACAGGAAGTCAGTGAAGATATAAAAGATATAAAAGGCTTAAATAACACTCCCACCAAGTTGAACAAATTGACATTTACAAAATACTCCACCTAACAGCAATAGGACACACATTTTTTTTTAAACTGCACATAGAATATTCACTAAGATTTTATTTTGAGTCATAAAATAAATCTTAAAAAATTTAAAATAAATGTATCCATAACAAGTGCATTTTCTGGCCACAATGAAATTAAACTAGAGATTAAAAAAAAAAATCTAGAAAATCTTTAAATATTTGGAAAGTAAACAATGCTTCCAAATAACATATGAATCAAAAAGGAACTTAGAAATAAAATTTATATTTATTTTACTCAAAATAAAATCTCACTACCTATCAAAATTAGCTTGGAGGAAAATTACAGTATTAAATGTTTATAATCGGGAAAAAAAGTTTATATTAGAACAGTAAGCTTCAAATCAATGATTAAAGTTTTCACTGTATAACTAGAAAAAGTACAAATAAATCTAAAACCAGAAGAATAGAAAAAGTTTAATAAACATAGCTGATAAAAATGTAATTTCCCGTATATGTTAAAGATTTTTTTTTTTGACAGAGTCTCACTTTGTTACCCTTGTAGAGTGCCACAACATCATAGCTCACAGCAACCTCATACTCTTGGGCTCAAGTGAGTCTCTTGTCTCAGTCTCCTGAACAGCTAGCACTATAGGCGCCTGCCACAATGCCCAGCTAGTTTTACAGACGGGGTCTCACTCTTGTTTGGGCTGGTCTCGAACTCATTCAATGAAGAAAAACTATTGAAATATATAAACTGGTAACTCAAAACTATTAAACACAAATTGTTAAAAAACATAGTAAGATTCTCAACTTCACTAGTAATCAGGGAACTGTAGATAAAAACCAAATTATATATAATGATATAAGCTATCAACAAGTAAACATTTTAGTATCATAATCAAATATTGGTAAGTATTAGAGAAATGTCAAGTTTTACACACTGCTGATACTCCAGCCATGCTGGAAAATAATTTGGTAATATTTAATAAAGTTAAAAAGTGATTTCCCTTCCAAATCTAGAGAGAATTGTTAAAGGACAATTAGAACAATGTTAATACCAAATGAAGTTCTAATAAAATATGGGAAGAAGGCTAAGTGTCCATCAAAAATAAAATAAATAATGCACTATGATTTATTAATTCTATATAGCAGAAAAATAAACATATCTTTGTTTCATATAGCAACATAGATAAACTTCATGTATTGAGGATAAAGAAGAAAGTCTGAGGTGGGACAGGAAGACAGATAAGAAAGAAAGCAGAGGCAGAGAGAAAGAGGAAGATGGGATTTATAGAAATTTCTACACCCTGTAAACAATTGCTTAGGCAGTACAGACACATGAAGTGCATTACAGAGAACTGCATGATAACCTCTAAAATCAGAAGAGTTGATCAGAAGAGTGATGTCCGAGAGGAAGGAGGGCCATAGGAGGGAACAGGCGATCGATCTTCAATCATATTGGAAAAGTTTTATTTCTTAAACTGTGTAATAGGAACAAAATATGTTTTTATTTATACTGTTTTAATGTTTTAAATGTTCACTATGAATTTAACTAAAAAGAGGTAGAGTCATGTGTTGAAAGGAAATGGTAAGGAAGTACAATTGGAGCTTTGAGAAGAAAGGCGGAGTTTTGAGCTGATGTTTATTAACACTGGGTAGGGGATGCAGCAAGCACAAGTGAGGGCAGCTGCGGGGGTCCAGCGGCCCTGGAGCCCACAGATTTGTAGGAATCTTAGTCTAACCAGCCATGTGCCCAGCAGTCTGAGAAGGACGGTATATAGAGTGGACACCATGTTGGGATTTTTCTGCTAGTGCAGCAAGAAAGGGACAGCCTAGGATGCTGTACTGACAGTGTGACTCAAGAGCCTCCAGGCTTGGCTGGGAAATCATGAAAGGAGAAAGCTGTAATATATTGGGACATGAAAGAAGTATTCATTTCTAAGTGATGTGAAGTTCGAGATACAGTCATGAGATAAATGGGTGGCTGAAACAAGAGTGGTGCTGATAGTCACTGGAGTCAGCAAGACAAAGAAGCTACGCTTTACGGTTGTTAGATGAGTTACTTCTGAGGAAACTGAAATCGCCCAAAGAATGCAGTCGGGGCTGGGGGACCAGAGAGAGTACGTGCCTAATAGACATGTCTGCAGGCACTAGGAGTTTGGACAAGCATGATAAACATGAGTGAAAGTGTGATTCAGCACTGAGGCATCTTGCAGCATTAGGAAGATAGCAACCCTGCTTTGTGGCGTGTGGCCTGTAGACATTAACATAGGCAGCAAGGAAGCAGTGCCTTATGAGAAAGCCAGGTTTCCATTAAAGGAAAAAGACCAAAAAAAAAAAAAAAAAAAACTCCAAAGAGGTGTGAGGTGAAAAAAAAAAGTGACAAGATCAAGGGAAGATTGAGTCACAGACAACTAAACACATGCAAAAGGGGATGATGAGGTAGGCAAGGAGAAATGACAGAAGGTGCCATGGCTTGGGTGGCATCCTATGATAACCAGGACATGAGGCATTCCTAGGATTAGCAGATCTGTGTGCTAAAGGGATCTCTCGTTAAAGATGTTTCCTGGCCTGTGCAGGCGGAAGTCCAGACAGGGGATGTTTGAGGCTTGATGATGCCATATACCTGTGGCTTTTGTTTTGGTTTCCAAATAGTCCTTCATTATGAAGTGTTGAATGAATTATTATTTCCTATCAATCTGAAAAAGAAACAGAATAGCAAGTCTCTGTTCTGCCAATGATGTGCTTTGTAGTCGCTAAGCCATTAAACTTGTTTACTTTAGGCCGGGCCCAGTGGCTCACACCTATAATCCTAGCATTCTGGGAGGCTGAGGTGGGTAGATTGTTGAGCTCAGGACTTTGAGACTAGCTTGAGTAAGAGGGAGACTTGGCCTCTACTAAAAATAGAAAAACGAGCTAGGCTTGGTGGCTACAGGAGGGAACAGTAGTCCCAGCTACTTTGGAAGCTGAGGCAAGAGGATCTCTTGAGCCCAACAATTTGAAGTTGCCGTGAGCTATAATGTCACAGCAACCAGGATGTCACAGTCTACCCAGGATGACAGAATGAGATTCTTGTCTCAAAACAAAAACAACTTTACAGTAATGTCTTAAAACTTCTGAAGCCAGGACTTCATTCTGGAAAACCAGACATTTTTCTGACACATTTAATGACAAGTCCCTTAAAAACCTTCTAGACACTTGAAATTTGCAAGATAAAGCCTGGATGCGAAGGGCTTCTAAGGGTCAGCCCAGTGCTAAGTGATGTCAAAAGAGGTAAACTGACAACTATGATCCAGGTGAGGATTTGTTCTGCCATCTGTGCTCCTTTCCCCTCATGGGAACATGAGAAATATTCCTTTGAAGGTTACCATCATCATTATAGAGTCACAGCATTCAGAGTTTCACAACAGGGCCCGTGTGCTCAGTTAACAGGCATTTATTTTGATTTGACATCATTCAAAAGTAATAGTAGAACAAAAAACAAAGTTTGAGAAAAAAATACCCTTTGAGGAAAATGGAATAAATTTTTAAATTCTGTATTTTACCTGGAAAAAAAAAAAAAAATCTGTATTTAAAGGTCAAAGGCATTCCTGGTTTGTCTTGGGGACTGCTGATCAGGCAGAGGATAACTCCTGTCAGAGGAGTGGGTGAGTGTATGCAAGATGATGTTTCTGACCAGGCAAATCAATTGTCAGGAGACAATTGAATTCTCCAGACTGCCAGTATGATTTTCCTACCAATATTAAATTCAGCGAGGACCTGGTTTGTCAAAAGAAGAATAAAGATGAGAGTTGTCAGGGCTCCAGTTTTATCAAAAATTTGGAAGTCAACCATTCAGGTGAAGCCTAGCATTGCAACTAGTTATGATGTTTTCCTTGTGTTTACCATGAGGACATGGCAAGGACATGAGACAGACAGAGGGAAGACACAGGCATCTAGGGAGACCCAATAGCAAAAGTTGTTAAGGGTTTTGCCACTCAAAACATGGTCCCTGGAGCAGCACATCTATGCTACCTAGAAGCTTGTTAGAAACACAGAACATTGAACCACACTCCAGATCTACTGAATTAAAATGTACATTTTAGCAAAGGTGATTCCAAAGCACGTTTAGCTTGAGAAACACCACCTTAAGGCATAGAAGACCCCCCAGGTCCCAGCTCATGAATTGGCAGAATTGAATAGGGAATTCTGCCAGATAAAAAGCCACTGTGAGCTAAAGGCTCATGGTACTTAACTAGACTTCCTACACTGTTGCCAGGAACTGTCATGGATCCTGGCCTGGGCTTCAGTCTCTGCAGCCATTGGTTCATCTTCTACCATCAGTGCTTCCAGGCTGTCTACAATCCCATAATCTCGGTTCTTGGTGGAGGCTGCTGGACACCTGCCCACCCTTTCACCCACCTCCCTGTGATAGGCTCTTGACATCAATCAGGCCTGGCTTAGCCTAGATTCTGTTTCCAGCTCTTATTTCCTTTCATCTTTGCTCTTTCAGCCTCACCTCTGATGCCTGACTCTTCGCAGTCGACTCAGCTCCTGGCAAAGAAAGACCAAGGTACTTCTGGGGCTAAACAGAGCCAGTTTGGAATGTATTGGAGACTGGCCAGAGCAGAGGGCATCTCACAATATGAAATAGTATCTTAATGTCCTCAAAGCAGGATCATCCAGAATCTGGTAAGTCATTAAAATGCCTGCACTGTGAGTTTTAGGGCATAGAGCTATTCAAGCTATTGTGGCACATGGAAACACAGAGGGGGAGAGGGAGGGAGACCAGAGATACAATCGATTTCATAAAATTCAGTGGACGAGAATGTCACCCTTTTTATTCCTCTATGGAAATACCAAATCAAAAGAGGCCTACTAATATCCATCTATAATTGCCACATAGTGCTGTATCTGCTACTCTTCTTGAAATCATTTTTAGTCAATAGTAGTAACAATTCTCTGAGTATGTTCCTATGTCATGCACTGTGTTATCCTTTTATATACATTAAGCTTCCTAACAAATTTATAAAATAATTCCAGTTTTACAAGTAAAAAATAAAAGTTTAAAAAATAATTTGTTCCTAAGAATCAAAACCACTTTGCGATTATACTTAATTCCAGTTAGATTAGCCCTGAAGCTGCAGCTTCTGGCATAGAGGTGGAGGGAAGGGAACATTTTTGCACTGCTGGTGGGATTGCAAACTAATACAGCTTCTATGGGAAGAAGTAGGGAGAATTCTCAAACAACTAAAAGTTGGCCTTCCATATGATTTAGCAATCCCATTGTTAGGTATCTACCCAGAAGAACAAAAATCATTTTACTCCAAGGACATTTGCACCAGAATGTTTATTGCAACTCAATTCATAATTATCAAGTCAGAAGCAAACCAAACATCCATTAAACCATGAATGGATTAATAAATTGTGGTTTATGTATACCATGGAATAAATACTACTCAGCCATAGAAAGATGGAGACTTTACATCTTTTACCTGGAAGGAGTTGAAACACATTCTTCTTATTTAAGTATCTGAAGAATGGGGAAAAAGTATCCAACATACTCAATAGTAATAGGAAACCAATATAGTATAAACATCTACATGCCCCCAGGAAAGAAAAAAAAACAAACCGTAAGTATAGTCTAGCAAGGGAGAAGGGAGAGGAGAGGAGAGAGGGTAGAAGGGAGGGCAATTGACCGGAGCTCACCTAATGTACACAGTGTGAGGGTGTTTAGCATGCTCCCTGGGTTAAGAGCTCACCTATAATCTAAACTAGAAATGAAAACAATGTACCCTAATATTAATTTGAAATCGAAAAAAATAATACTGATTTGTTCTAGTACCTACCTACTAATTGGAAAAACCAAGATGTCAACTTGAGTCTCCAATTATAAATTTTTGAACTTTTATTATCTCTTGGGAGAGAAATTAGGGAAGATGGTCTAGAAGATATTTACCATAAATTTGTATTATTCTTATTCTTAAAAATAAAAACTCCTGAAAAAACCTATAACCTATCAATACAGCATTTAGATTCCAAAGACCAAAACCCATAGGTGGAAAAGAGAAAATCCAGACATGATATATTTTTAGAATCCCATTCATAATAGCATGTCTCTTTCACACATATTTATCTCTGGTTATTTTAAGGGGTCCTGCTGTGAATGTCTGTTTTGTTGACAAACCAGCATGAAAAAAATCAAGAATAAAAATTCAAAATCACTCAAGTTTGAACATAGAATCTAATTTTTCAAAACATAGTTTTCTAGACCTAGTGTTCTGGTTACTCAACAGAGACAATATTTTCTTTTGTTGTTTCTTTGAATTATAGGACACTCTGTTGGAGACCACAGTTCCAGTCAGAAAAATAATTCCAAATCACAATGAGTAACAAATGGTCAGGGAAACCAGCAAAATCTTGACATTTACATGGACAGGAAGAAGCATTGTCCTTCTGATTCACTATAATTAAGAGGCCATTCTGTTGTTTTTAATTAGGATAAGAACATGTTGGTCTCCTCCGCTGTGTACAAAATAAAGAGGGAGTTTCTATCAATCTTTGACACGACCTCCTTAATCTCAAGAACTCAGAGGGCATAAGATTTGACCTAGAATTTAAATAATTTTCAACAATGTCTGGATGCTTTGATGGGAACACATGGACCATCTTTGGGACTACAGTGAGTCAGCCATCTGATGAGTTATAGTTTGTCTGTGTCAAGCAGCAGAAATGCAAGCATCCTGAAGAATTACATATAATACAAATTAAAGATGTGAACATATACTTGGCTTAATCGCAATCTCTTTGAAGCAGTTTGGTTAAATATGACTACCTATCAGCACTCTATAAAATACTGCAATTAACATGTTTCAACAGAACAGAAAAACGAAGAGCTGTGAACAGACCAGGGATCATATCATTTAAGTGATGAGAACACCAACAGCCAGAGACAGACTAGAAGTGCTCTACATACCCAGCTGGCTAGTGGCCATACAGGGATTCAAAGGCAAAAAAGGAAACTTTTTTTTTTTTTTTTTTTAAGAGACAGAGTCTCACTTCATTGCCCTTGGTAGAGCACCCTGACGTCACAGCTCACAGAAACCTCCAACTCCTGGGCTTAGGCGATTCTCTTGCCTCAGCCTCTGAGTAGCTGGGACTACAGGTGCCCACTACAACGCCTGGCTATTTTTTGTTGCAGTTTGGCTGGGGCCAGGTTCGAACCTGCTACCCGCAGTATATAGGGCCGGCCCTACCCATTGTTCCACAAGAGCCGTCCTTGAGGGGAACTTTTTAGCCTTCTCTTCTGTGTGACACTCTTGGTTGCTTCTCATATGTCATCTAAAGGATATAAACTTTCACTGGATTTTTCAGAAAAGACTGAAATTTCCCAGCAACGTTTTCTTCTGTAAATACTTCATGTGACACATTGAATTCTGCTTACTTGACAAAAACTTGAAAACCTTGAGCACCACATACACTTGAAAAAAAAAAAATTGCCATCACAGAGTGAAGGTTTATGATAAAGAAACCCAGGGGTTACATAACAGTTCGCTGGATGAATAAGGACTTTAAAATATCATCCTCTGAAAACCTAAGTAAAGGACAAGAGTTTATTGCCCACAATTGGGAGGGCAGATTTTTTTTTTTTTCCTGATACTTTTCTTCAAAAAAATCTTGCATATCCTACATATAATGATTCCCAGAAGCCTATCTCTGGCCTATCTCAAGAAGTAGAAATGTATAGAGAAAATTTTAGTTTGGGAATTGATTCTCTCCCTACCAGGACTAAAGAAGAAGACTCTGAAGAAGGATGCTTTAGCAGTGCCAGATGCTTTAAAATCCTCACAAACATGTACACTGAAGAATAGTTAAATTCCATGTTACCCAAGCAAAACTAAAACGGAAACTTTGATGGTATCCTTGGGGCATTTCTAATACAGACATCATAACAAGTTATTAATTTCTAGAGCTGATTGAATTCTTTATGATGATACATTTCAGGTTCAAATTAGTATTGACTAAATTATCTATAGTTTCTGATGATGAATTACTCATTTTCTTTTGAAATTTAACATTTCAAAGTAAGACAGATAACGAATTTAATTAAAATTTTATCTTCTGCTTTTTATTATGGCAGGGAAGAATAAATGTATATATGTGATTATTATAATTTCACTTTTGCTCTCCAGTGAAGTTCACAGAGTGCCTGAGGTTATCTGCCAAGAATTTAATACAGCATAACTAAGTTTTCTCATTTCTACCGCCTACTGCATACACATAATGCATCTTAATTCCTTTCACTATAGGCATTTCCCTTTTTCTCTGCTATGTACACAATCACATATTCTACCTTAAAATATTTACTCAGTAAAACTTCACTACAATAAGAATAAAAGCAAACAATGAAAACGAGAAATTCAATTGCTAAGCTGGAACTGGGGGAAATGTCTATTAATACGAAAAGAACCAGGGCAAGCAGTGAAGTTCTAGTCTAGGCCATTGCCCCACCAGCAAGTACATCTCACATTTCTCTGTGCATTTCGGGGAATGAGAGACAAATCTAGGCTGATCTGACAAAGCCCCCGTATAACATGAGCTAATAATCTTCCATGATCAGCTGCAATAGCTGAAGAATTATTACTGAGGGAGGAGAAGGCTAGCTGCTCAAATGTTCAGTGAAAGTGTGTCATTAATTTAAGCCTGAGCACTGAGTAAAATGCGTAGACTTTCCTTCCTCCTTTCCCAGCTTCTCCATCTCAAGTGGAAGATCTCCAGTTTTAGGATAGCTTGGACCTTCACTGTAAGGAAACATGAGGAAATGCCATGATCATTCATTCATGGGACATGTATTCATTGGGCATCTACTATATAGAGTGTGCTACTGTAATAGGAAAGTTTCCTTTTACATTCTGCCCTTCCCAGAGTACTAGTTTCAATCCTCCATTGGCATAAGCAACATAATACCCACCTCTTACCCTGCCCTAAACACACCTCGACCCTTACACTTTTTACCGTTTAAAATTCTCCCATTCTTTTCCCCTTAGCGAACTACTCTGAGAATTTCATCATCAGTTTTTGTTTTCTTGTCTGGCAAGTTAACAAATTTAACTTTGATTATTTCTTATTATTGTTTGGGGTTTTTCTTGTACTCTTTGTTGCTATGTTAGTCTAGTTTGCACATCTGAATCTCTCTCCCTTGGCTCTTACCATTACAGTAACTCAGCATGAGAAATGCATAGCAGGGTGAGAACTGACTGTGGATCCCAACTGCCACACCCTTACATTTACTCAGGGATTTTGGGCAATTCCTTAGCCATACTGTTCCTTAGTTTCTTCATCAAAAAACTGAGAAAATGTTAATACCTGTCTAGTAGGTTGTGGAAAGATGTAAATAAATTAATGTATGCAATGTTTTTACGTGTTTTATTTCTGGCCAAGAGGAAACAAGGCACCTAAAAGACAATTTATCTCTAATTAACTGTAAATACAAAAAGCAAGATACCTAAGGATTCTAAAAAATAAAGCAGGAAAATAGTTTTAAGGAATTAAAATATGGAGATGTTAACCTTATTAGCATATATTTTTCATTTTCTATACTATTTTTCTTGTGATTTTTGTCAGAGGACAGTCTCCATTTTTTGGCATGGGCCACAACATAGACAATGACACATTTAAAAGACTCGGAATCATATAAAATATGTTCTTAAACCATGATGGTATTAAAATGGAACTAGATAACAGAAAAAAATATCTGAAAAATACAAATATTTAGATACTAAGCAACACACTCATGAATCAAATTTCTGGGCGGCAGCTACAGCAGTGCCTTCAAGGAGGTATTGAGTGCTTACATCAGAAAAGAAGTCTTAAGTAAATGAGCGAAGCTTCCATCTTAGAAAACTAGGAGGAGTGCACTAAACTAAAACCAGACAGAAAAAAAGGGGAGTAACAAAAAGAAAATCAGGAAGCACTTCAATTGAAAATTAAAACAACAGAGAAAATCAAAAGCTAATTATTTGAAAAAATTAATGATATTGATAAACCTCTACATTGACTAAAAAAGAATAGAAGACCGAAGATATAAATTACTAGGATCAGAAATGTAAGAGGAATGGCACAATAGACTATGAACATTAATATTATAAAAGGACAATATTATGAAGATAAACAGAATAACTTAGATAAAATTGACTGGTTTCTTAAATGATACAACCAAATTTCATTCAAAAAGAAACAACCTGAATAATCACTTGACTGTTATAGAAATTAAATTTGTAAGCAAAAGCTACAAAGAAAAGTCTACGTCTAGACAAGGTTCTCTATTGAATTGTACCAAGAATTTGAAAAACGAATAATGAAACATCTATACAAACTCTTCCAGAAAACAGAAGAGGAGATAATATTTCCCAACTCATTTCATGAGGCTAGTATTACCCTGATACTAAAACCAGACAAAGACACTGTAAGAAAATATACATAAAATCAAGATCTTTCATGAACTTAGACACACACAAAAATTATCAATCAAATATTAGCCATCGGAAAATCAAATTCAGCAATACATGTGCAGCACATAAAATATATTATTGCCAATAGGGGCCTGTCCTAGGAATATAAAATTGGATCAACATACAAAATTTAATGAAAATAATTTATTATGCTAGTGCACTGAAAAAGAAAAACACAATAATTCCTAGAGATGCAAAAAAAAAAAAGGCGGCATCTGTGGCTCAAAGGGATAGGGCACCAGCCCTCATATACTGAAGGTGGTGGTTCAAACCCCCCAGCCCTGGCCAAAAAAAAAAAAAAAACATTTGACTAAATTCAACATGCACAAAATAACCAAATAAAGACTAAGCAATTTATAAAAAGAAATTCCTTAATCTGATAATAAGGATACTGGTGGTAAAAGCAATGATTATTCACTCCCCCAAATGGGAATAGACAAAAATACCCACTCTCATCTCTTCCCTGCAATATCATATTGGAGACATGATACCTATGCAATAAAACAAGGAAAAGAAATAAAAGACATGCAGGTTGAAAAGACAAATTAAAGTTGTCTTTATTTACAGACAACGTAATTGTCTACATAGAAATTCCTGAAAATTTTCTACATTAACAAGCTAGAAATAATAAGTGAGTTTATCATATACAATTTTTCATTGTCAATTATACCTCAACAAAGCAAGGAAGGGAAGAATGATAGTGCTACCTGCTGAAACACGGAAGAACTCTGAAAACATACGCTAAGTGGAAAGACCACATATTGTACAATTCTTTCTATATAAAATGTCCAGAGAAAACAAATACATAGAAATAGAAAGTTATTAGTGGTTGCCTAAGGCTGAAAAAGTCTGTGGGAAGTTGTGATGGCTTAGGGATGTGGGGTTTCTTTTTAAGAAAATTTATTTATTTATTATTTATTTATTTATTTTTATTAAATCATAGCTGTGTACATTAATATGATTATGGGGCATCATATACTAGTTTCACAGACCGGTTGACATATTTACATCACACTGGTTAACATAGCTTTCCTGGCAATTTCCCAGTTATTGTGTTATGACATTTACATTCCACATTTACTAAGTTTCAAATATACCCTTGTAAGATGCACCGCAAGTGTATTCTCACCAATCTCCCTCCCTCCACCCACCTCCCTCCTCCCAATTTAAAAAGGTCCTAAATTGATTATAGAGATAGGTGCACAACTCTGTGAATATACTAAAAGCCGCTGAATTGTATACACCTTACCTGGCAGAATTGTACCCATTAAAAAATCAGTAAATGATTGTAAATAAAGTTTTTTAATGAGTTTATCAAAACACATAAAACAAAGTCAATACATGAAAATCAATTTTATGTCAATAAGCCAGAAAAAAACAAACAAACAAAAAAACAAAAAACAAAAAAAACAGTGAGAAACCTTCTTAAACTATTATAGTAGCAAGAAACATCAGATTCTTAGAAATAAATAGAAGAAAATGTGTGCAGGATCTATATGCTGTGATCTAAAAACACTTATGGAAGAACTCAAATAAGATGTATTTATAGAGGAGATATACCACGTGCATAGGTTAGAAGACTCATCATTGTCAAAATATTCATTTCCTCCAAACTGATCCATAGATTCAATATAATCTCAAGCAAAATATGGACAAGATTTTTTTGTTGATATCAAGAAAAAGCTAATTGTGAAATGTATATGGAAGGGCAAAGGAAAAATAAAACAAAAAGTGGAACAAAATTAGAGGACTCATCCTACTTAATTTAAAAAAATAACAAAAAGATCTTGGGAAAAATAGATATAGTACAATAAAACAAAGATAATGTATACTTACATGACAAATTTATTAAAAGATGCACAAACAATGAAATGAAGAGGAAGAAGATGGTGTTACAATTACGTACCCATGTGCAAAAGAAAAAAAAAAACATAACTCATACCTCATACAATTAACTCAATATTCAGCATCTATTTATAAAACTTAAAACCATAAACTTCTACAGGATAATATAGGAGACAATAAAATTGAAATCAGCAAAGATTTATTAATATGACACAAAGGGTACAACCCATAAAAGAACATAAATGATGAAATTTACTTTACTAAAATGAAAATCATCCACTCTGTGCAAGGCGCTGTTAAGAAAATGAAATGAGAAGCCACACATTGGGAAAAATATTTGCAAAACTTGTATCTGATGAGGAATTTCAATATATAGTATTTTAATATCTCTCAAAACTCTATAATAAAAAAATCCACTAAATTTGGGTAAATGATTTAAATAGACAGTTCACTAGAGAAGATATATAAGAAATATTTTTCATAAGCACATGAAAAAATGTTGTGTCATTAATCATTAGGATAATACAAATTAAAACCACAGAGAACTATCACTGCACATGTATTAGAATAACTATAAATACATTGTAAAAGACTGACGATATCAATCTCTGGTAAGAATGTTAACCAGAATGTTGGATCTCTCATGCACTGCAAGTAGGAATGAAAATAGTCTATCTGCTTTAAAAAAAAAAGTCTAGTAGTTTCTTATAAATTTCACCACACATCTACCATATGACTCAACAATCCAACTTCTATGTATTTACCCAAGAGAAGGAAAACTTTTGATGACTCAAAAATCTGGACATAAATGTTTTCAGTGGCTTTTTTAGAATCACCAAAAACTCCAAACAAGAACTCCCAAAGTTCTTCAAATAGTAAAAGGAAAACCACACAGTGGTCCTCTGCAGTAGAAAGGGACCCAGTACTGATAATAGTGACATGGGTCAATCTTAACACATAAGTTGTATTTAACTCAAGCTAGTTTTGAACTCAGGGCCTCGTGAAGCCTATAGAACTGGTGGATAGACAGGAAGGTCCGCAGCAAGCCTGCAGGCTGTGAAACCTTTGCTCATTGTTTTCACAGTCAATGTGCACACCTCCCCCAACTCCCATAGTCCTGCTCAAGCTGGCCAGCCCAAGAGCACCACAGCTACTGAATTGTGTTTTCCAATTACTATAACTTCTGATTGTGTACATTTCCCCTTGAATATTGCCTGGCTGCTCTTTGAATAAAGTTGATAGGATAGAATGTAGCAACACCACATTGTTGCACATACTTAAGAGGGCCTCATCTAGGATCCCTCAAGACTAAAGGTCCATCAGGGTCCACTCCAGACTAAACACTTAAGGAATGAAAAAACAAATTCAACAGGTGTCCTGTGAGTCACATACAACTCATGTGTCACACAGTGTAAAAACTGATTGTAGCACGGTGTGAGTTACATATAACTCATGCACAAAACCAATACAAAATAACAAATTTGTCATTAAATTAGAAAGGGTTGTTTTGTTTTTGAAGTTTTTATTCTAAGCTTTGCACAGAGTTAGTATTATAGCCAGTGAGGTTTATCTGAGGTATAATTATTACTAATGAAGTTTTTTATTCTATTTTCATAATAAAACACCACGTCCTCAAGGAAAATTTTCTTTTCTAGTGTGGGAATATGTTAAGCACAATATGTTAAGCACCTCTTAAATGAAAAGAGGTTGACTTAAAAGGTTATGTACCTTATGTTTCCACTTGAATGTATGGCATTATAAACAGAAAAGGCAGAATGAGAGTAATAGAAACAGACCAGTGGTTTCTATCAGAAGTGGGTAAGCAAAAGAGTTTGACCATGGAGAGATAGAAAGAGGAACTTGGGGTACTATAAGTATTCTATACCTTGATTGTGGTGACAGTCACACAGCTATGTGCATCAAAGAACTGTATGCTGGGAGGCGCCTGTGGCTCAAAGGGGTAGGGCATATGCAGGAGGTGTTGGGTTCAAACCCAGCCCTGGCCAAAAACTTAAAAAAAAAAAAAAAAAAGAAAGAACTGTATGCCAAAGGGTGCAAATTTTACTTGATATAAATATTTATTCATTTTGAAACCATGAATAAAAATCAACAATATTTTATAAGTGGTCGGCCAATATCATAGTATTACTAATTTTATTAATAAGGTCAAGCAAGTGGGAAACAGCCTAAGAAGAAGTAGAACTGGAAAGCTTTGATAATAATCAAGCGGGGATAGGAAAAGAAGCAAACAGAAATGCATTTGACAAGAGAGTAAGAAGGATAAACTGGGACAGAAAAATTGATTCATTAAAAAAGTAGCCAAGAGTACAAACTGCCAAGACTTAAGTGATATACTCAAGATTGATCTAATATGCATCAATAAATAAGGGGTTAGGTAAGCAGTAGAACAGGCTTCTGTGGAGGGGCAGTTCTCAGCACCATGTGTGTACCCGAGTCATAGACACAGGGAAAGGGATGCAGGCAGGTGTCCTGAGAATCAAACCTCTGGACATCTGGGCTGCAGAGCCTGGCTCCAGACTTTTAGGGACACAGTGACAAGAATTAAGTACCCAATTCAGAAAGCCAGCCTGACTCAGACAACTGACAGCACTGCAGCCTGGCACTTGTGGTCTGCATTCATCCCACCTAGATGCCCGTGTAGAGGCAAACTTCTCCAGAGACCACCTTCTTCCGTGAGTATTTTTGGTAAATGGTAACAGGAAGAGGATAGAAGGAAAGAGCCATTAATACACGACGTGTGGCTTGACTTTCTGGCTCTGTTCCAGGCTCTGTTTCCACAGATAGCAAATAAACGATAGACTGAAAACAAACATAAAAAAGTCAAAGGTGATAAGATAATGATGTGTATTCAAGGAAATACAGTCTCATGGAGGACTTGATCCTTCATATGAATGTAGGAAATGTGTGCATTGAAAATGTGGGGGTAGGTAAAAGGAAGGGAGAGAAAGGGAGGAATGAGAGAGACAGGAAGAAGAATGAGAACGGTATTAGGGAAGAGAACACTGAAAATGCAAAGAGCTCGGAAATGCAAAATAACAAAGAGCTCAGAATGTGCAATAGACATAAACAATAGCAAGCTGGCTAATCTGAGAGGAGCAGTGCAGGAGCAAGCAACAGGATGCAGGTTATCACTGAATGATGTAATTCATAGGGTGGTGTAATTAGTCTTGCTCTGCACGCTAGATATGGTGTTTGTGAGTCAGGGAAGTGGACAATTTGGGAACAGTTTGCTTCCTTGCACTGTCCATAGCTCACTCAATCAATCAAATGTTAAATGAGCGCCTACCACACTTAGCAGCATGAAAAGTGCTGTGAATAATTAAAAAATTATATGTAATATGGAACTCTGCTTCAAAGTGGGGTTTATAATCTGGATAGCAGAATCCAAAACATTTACCAAACAAAACAAAACAAAACAAAACATGGTTTGAATAAAAGGATTAATAAATCTGCCTTTGAATCTTTGCCTCCAGTATACAAAATCAATAGGCACTTTCTCAATGTTTTGTATTTACAATATTCTCTCCTACATATTATATATTTTCAAGGTCAATCTTCTTTCTTCTTTTACTTCATTCTCTCTCCTTCCTTTCTAAAACTTAACATAATTTCTAGACCTGCTACGGCGCACCAGTTACTATGTAAATCAAGAAGAAAAAAGGTAGAAACCATGTTGAAAAATAAGACTGGAAAATCTCATTTTACAGATGCATAAACTGAGATTAAAACTAGCTTCAAAATTTGGCCAGGGTCACACAGGAAACAGATTAGGGAGCTAGGATTAAATCTTGGCTTCAAAATGTTAACTCATTAACTATTATGTGAGTTGTATTTTACTCACACTAGTTTTGAGTCTGGGACCTTGTAAAGCTGTGAAACTCCTATGTAGGAAAAATTATGTCCTGACCTTGAGCTCACTTTCTGCTTGAGAGAGCTAAAGAGTCTCAGGAATGGCATGTAAGTTGTGTATATGCAGGAGGGCAGAGAACTGACCCCTAAGAGTGAATGTATATGTGAGGTGGCAGTAAAGATGCTTTGGGTTCTAAAGGTCTCTTGATGCTGGAGGCAAAGGTTGTGCTCAAGGTCTGCAGTTTTGCAAAAACAAAGGTGGAGACTGTCCCTATCAGTGCTGATGTCTGATAAGCAGCTTTGTCTACTTCTTCCTGTTTTACGATAATAAATACAGACCTGAGGTTTGCTCTGGAGGACTCCTCCCTGAGCTCCGCAGTCCTCCAGCACAGATTTTGTGTCAAGCCTCTTCATTCCTTCATCCACCAAAACCCCTTCACCACTGCTAATCATTTTTGTTGTCAATGGGCACATCTCCCCCACCTCCCATTACCCTCCCCCAGCAGCCTGCCGAAGTGCACCACATATGCTCACCTGTGTTTTCTGATTACCATAACTTCTAACTGAGCATTTTGCCTTGAACGTTTGCCTGGAAGTTCTTTGAGCAAAATCAAAACAATAGGGTGGTGGTATGACATCGTTGTACATACTTGTACATACTAAGGGGGTATGTCATGAGTCACATACAACTCAAACATGAAGTGGAAAAACTGATTAGTGCCACATGAGTTGCATATAACTTATGCGCAGAAAACAATACAAAATAAACAAAATTTTCACTAAATTAGAATGGATCACTTTGGTTTCCAAATTTTTATTCTATGTATTCTCACAATAAAACACCATGAACCCAAGGGAAAAAAATTACTTTCTTAGTGTGGCAGTCAATGTGTTAAAAGCATTGTTTTACACTGAGAAAATACAATCTCTGAAAAAAATCACAATTTATAGAGGTTAAAAGACTCCTCATTTGGTTGAGAAAATTCTTTTTTTTTTTTTTTTAATTTAATCATAGCTTAATTAATATGATCGTGGGGCACCATACACTAGGTTCATAGACCGTTTGACACATTTTCATCACACTAGTTAACATAGCCTTCCTGGCATTTTCTTAGTTATTTTGCTAAGACATTTACATTCCACATTTACCAAGTTTTACATATACCCTTGTA
>CAUYPK010020768.1:0-12176 GCA_963574355.1 Loris lydekkerianus | reverse complement strand
CATCCTCATTTATAAGTGAAATATGTTTGTAATTTCCCTTTATAATAATATATTTTTTCCAATTTTAATATCAGGTGTATCCAAATGAAGTAGAGTGATTTTGAAGTATTTCTTCTTTTTCTATTGTCTATAAGATTTGGCATGATCTGTTTTTTGAAATTATCTTTTATGTTTATTTATAAATATTAGTTGTCTATTTTTTGATACTTTAGAAAAAAAGATAAGAAGTTAACTGATGACTCCAAACTGAACCTCAAAGTCAAAGCATTTTATGATAGACATACTCTTATCTGACAATGTGAATGTTACTTTTTTCGTATTATTATTATTATTATTGCTCAATATTTTGTTGCAGCAATCATCTGATTTCTTTTCTGAATGTATTTATCTTTGTTCATTCTTTACGAAGTTTTTGTTTCTAGTCCTTATCTTAAACATTGTTACTATATAGAGAAAATTTTTAAAAATGTAGTCTTACAAGACTCTTGGAAGTCATCAAAAAATATAGTAATGTCTCAGGATATAAAATCAATGTCCACAAGTCAGTAGCCTTTGTATACACCAACAACAGCCAAGATAAGAAGCTAATTAAGGACACAACTCCCATTACCATAGTTTCAAAGAAAATGAAATACCTAACAAAAGAGGTGAAGGACCTCTATAAAGAAAATTATGAAAACCTAAGAAAGGAAATAGTACAGGACATTAACAAATGGAAGAACATACCATGCTCCTGGCTGGGAAGAACCAACATTGTTAAAATGTCTATACTTCCCAAAGCAATCTACCAAGTCAACCCATCCCTATTAAAATATCAACGTCATACTTTCAAAACTTGGGAAAAAGGATTCTGTATTTTGTATGGAACCAGAAAAAAACCCATATAGCTAAGGCAGTTCTTACTAAGAAAAACAAAGCTAGGGGCATTAGCATACCAGATTTTAGGCTGTACTACAAGACCATAATGGTCAAAACAGCATGGTACTGGCACAAAAATAAGAGACATAGACACTTGGAATCGAATAGAAAACCAGGAAATGAAACTAACATCTTACAAATACCTAACCTTTGATAAACCAAACAAGAACATACACAGGGGGAAAGACTCCCTAGTCAATAAATGGTGCTGGGAGAACTGGATATCCACATGCAAAAAACTGAAACTGGACCCACACCTTTCTCCATTCACAAAAAATTGATTCAAGATAGATAAAGGACTTAAATTTAAGGCATGAAATGATAAAAATCCTCAAAGAAAGAATAGAAAAAACACTGGAAGATATGGACCTGGGGAAAAATTTTATAAAGAAGACTGCCTTGGCAATTGCAATAACAACCAAAATAAACAAATGGAACTTAAACTGAAAAGTTTCTGCAAAGCTAAAAAACAAATGGGACTTAATTAAACTGAAAAGTTTCTGTACACAGCCAAAGCAAATAGACAACCTACACAATGGGAAAGGATATTTGCATATTTTGAATCAGACAAAAGCTTTATAATCAGAATCTATAGAGAACTCAAATTAATCTATATGAAAAAAGCCAATAATCCCATATATCAATGGGGAAGAGAGATGAACAGAACCTTCTCTCAAGAAGACAGATGAATGGCTACCAAACATATGAAAAAATGCTCATCATCCCTAATTATTAGAGAAATGCAAATCAAAACTACCCTGAGATAGCATCTAACCCCAGTGAGAATGGCCCACATCACAAAATCCCAAAACAACACATGCTGGTGTGGATGGAGAGAAGGGAACACTTTTACACTGCTCGTGGGACTATAAAGTAATACAACCTTTTTCGAAGGAAATATGGAGAAACCTCAAAGAACTCAAGCTAGACCTCCCATTTGATCCTGCAAACCCACTATTGGGCATCTATCCAGAAAGAAAAAATACCTTTTATCGTAAGGACACTTGCACTAGACTGTTCATCGCAGCTCAATTTACAATCACCAAAATGTGGAAACAGCCTAAATGCCCCCCAACTCAGGAATGGATTAACAAGCTGTGGTACAGGGGTCCTCAAACTTTTTAAAAGGGGGCCAGTTCACTGTCCCTCAGACCGTTGAAGGGCCAGACTATGGTTTAAAAAACAAACAAACTATGAATAAATCCTTATGCACACTGCACATATCTTATTTTGAAGTAAAAAAACAAAATGGGAACAAATACAATCATACCGCCTCATGTGGCCCACGGGCCGTAGTTTGAGGACCCCTGAATTGTATACCATGGAATACTATTCAGCCATTTAAAATGGAGACTTTACAGCCTTTGTATTAACCTGGATGGAAGTGGAACACATTATTCTTAGTAAAGCATCACAAGAAGGGAGAAGCATGAATCCTATGCATTCAATCTTGTCATTAATTTGAGGACAATTAATAACAATTAATGACATGGTAGGGGGTGGGGAAAGGGGAGAGTAGAGAGAGAGAGAAGGGAGGGGGGTGGAGTCTCAGTGTGTGACACATCTTGCACTCTCAATGAATCCCCAATAATAATAATAATAATAATAAGTAGTCCTGATAGAAATTTTTAACCTCTTAAAGAGGTTTTTGTTGTCGTCGTTTTTTTGCAGTTTTTGGCAGGAGCCAGGTTTGAACCCGCCACCTGTGGTATATGGGGCCATCACCCAAGTCCTTGGGCCACAGGCACCACCCGATTTTAAAGACTTTTTAAAAAAAAATTTTATCCAAATATCCTTTTGAAAAAGTACTATACAGCATTATTTTAGCTTGTAAATCGGATTGGTATTCCATCCTCCTATGCTGAGTTCATTCTTTATTGTAAATATTTACGGTATAGTAATATCACAACTAAAACCTTATTATTTTCATGTATATAACTGAAAAATACAGCATTTAAGATTGTGAAAAGAAATCTAAGGCTAACTGTTCCCAGAGTTCTAGTGGACATAGGTTGGGGGAGGAAAGATTAATTGTATTATTTTAGAAGCAAAAAGAACTACAGATGACATCTTTACTACTAATCTGTTATGTCAATATGAAGTTTGTAGTTCATGAGGCAGAGAGACTTTTTCTTCAAGTTAGGACAAGTGTTATTTTGACCTATTGAAAACTTTAAAAAAGACTTTAGCGACTGCCTATTACCCTGAACATACCAAATCTTTATTTATCTTGTCTGAAGGAAAAAAAGAAGGGGTGGTTTGCTGATCAGATGTCAGCAATAGATAAGGTTCTGTCTGGGAGTCATGACAATTAGGTTTTAATCAAGTTTGTCACTAAATTGTTGTCTGGTGCCGAGTGGGTTTCTCCCAACTCGGTGGACCTCAGTTTCCTTAGCTTGTAGGAAGTGAGGAGAATGCACATCTCTAGCTGCTCTCTAACTCCCTTTTCGGGTCTAGAGTTTCAAGATGTCAAGACCCCGCTATCAAGATACTCAGGAACCGGCGGCGCCAGCTCCAAATGCTGGAGGTGGTGGGTTCAAACGCGGCTCCGGCCAAAAAAAAAAAAAAAAAAAGATACTGAGGCTCACAACTGACTCGTGTGAAAAGCTTGGCGAGGGCTGTGGCCCTAGCTCCAAGGGGCTTCCTTCCGCATCTCTCCTCTCCAGTTCTTTCCTTCTTGGGATAGTCTTTCCATTCTTAAAATCCCCCCAATTCTCCTCTCCCTCCTTCTCTCACCTGGGGTTCAGGATGTTCATCTAGCCTAACCCTGCCTTTTCCCTAAGGCTCTGACCGACGCCCGCAGCCTCTCGGCGACCCTCAGCCCCCGCGGGACTCCCAGGCTTTCTTGCACTCGAGCCCTGGGAGAAGCGCGCGCCGCTCCTCCGGGGCAGTCTCTGCAGCCCCCGGCTTTGGCCTTACCGCTCCCGCGAGAAGTCACTGTTCCGACGCGTTGCACCAAAGAACTACAGCAGGTTGACAGCTGGCTTTGCCGCTTGCTCAGCCCTTCCAGCCTCCTCCCTTCAGTTCCCTTCCCACCTCCCAGAGGGGTGAGTTTGCTCAACGTGGGAACGTGCTGTACTTGGGTAGGCCAAGCCTCAAATCACAGAGAACTGTGCGGGAAGACAAAGACCCTTTCCCAAACCCTAGCGATTTGTGACCGCGGGGTTCCTTGTCCACCAAACAGGAAGCGACAACGGCCTCGGCCGCGGGGGCCGGCGGGGGTTGAAGTTCTGAGCGCGCCAAGCCGGCGGCCGCTGTCAGGCCTCCCACCACCGCGGACTACAACTCCCAGGGAGCTCCGCGGCTGCCGAGACGCTCCTCCCCGCAGAGCCCAGCCCTCCGGCTTCGGGAGGCGTGCTGCCGGTCCCCAGCGCTGGGGCAAGTGTGGTCCAAACGTGATCTGGTTCCAGCCTCCTTTCGCCGCTTCAGGTCCCTAGGCATCTAGGAGGAGAAAGGCTATCTCTGAGGCCACGAGAGAAAACGCTGGTGCGCCATCTCCATAAAGGGCTGACTCCTTAAGCCTGTGGTTCTCAACCTTCCTAATGCCGCCGACTCTCTGACGTAGCAACGAAGATAATTTTATGGTTGGGGTTCACCACAACATGACGAACTGTATTAAAGGGTTGCGGCATTAGGAAGGTTGAGAACCACTGCCTTAGGCTTTCACGGCTCATGTTCTGTACTGTGGTCGCGTGCTTGGATCCTGTGGTCACCAAGGGAAGCTGATTTGAAAAACAAAATTGTTAGGTTGGCATGCTTCCTCCCTCTTCTACTCATGTGGATTTGTTTTTTTTGTCTAGGAAAATTAGTTTTTAGGCTAAAGAGGATTTAGAAGGATTGGACCCTCCCCAGCAATTGTTCACAAAGCCACCGCAAATAAACATACAAGCAAAATTAATGTGTTTGTAATGAAAAACATCTCAAGGTAATTCCCGGAAAACTATATGGCAATCACTAAGCACCTCTTACATATGAAGCCAGTGGCTTTTTTTCTTTAACTGTGCAACCAGGAAAAACAATGCAATAAAGAACTAGAACTTAAAAATTCAAATTTAACAAATAGTTAACAATGAGTGCCAAGAATTTTACATGTAATATATTTTTAAGTCTTTACCACAATTGTGGAAGTCTTCACCCTTTACAACTAAGGAAAACCAAGGAAACAATCCTGGAAAAGTCTCTTGTACTAAGCCAAATGACTATTAAGTGGCATCAGATCTGGAATTCAAACTTTACCTTCAAACACTTCTACTTTAGAAGGCTTTACAAGTACATGGCAAGTGTTTTAGTGAATGTTGCTTTTAGGGGTGATAAAAGTCATGTTATTGATGGTGTCCTTATTCAAAAAGTTTTGCATTTACTCATTGGCCCTGCCTTCAAGTCAGTAGTACATTTTTTTGCTAGCTTCAGTGATAGTAAAATTTTCTTCTTTCTTTGCATTCCAGGCTGAGAAAATAATTTTAAGTGAGGCCAGGAGGCACAAAAGTGTATAGTATGATTATAGCAAAAATGTCACAATAGGGAACTCAAAAACTCCATCTCTCTACAAAGGTAACAAATAAGCTGACAAAATTGTCAGAGTCACCTGTTTTGGAAACTCTAGAACTAATATGAAGCCAGATCTTATACATGCCCAAATAAGAGAAAAACTCAATTCAAGATTGGGAGAGGGGTGACTTGGTGCGTGTGGCTCAATGATTGGAGTGCTGGACACATACACAAGGGCTGGCAGGTTCAAACCTGGCGGGGGCCTGCTAAACAATGACACTACAACAAAAAAATAGCTGGGCATTGTGGCGGTGCCTGTAGTCCCAGATACTTGGGAGGCTGAGGCAAGAGAATCGCTTTAGCTGGAGAGTTTGAGGTTGCTGCAAGCCATGACGCCACAGCACTCTACCAACTGTGACATAGTGAGACTCTTGTCTCAAAAAAAAAAAAAAAAAAAAATTGGAAGGAGGATAGGAGGAAGGAAAGAGATTGGTGTGATCCTCGGGTAAGTGTGCTGGAACCGAAAATCTAAGAATAAGCTTATCAGGAATATTCACAGCCGGTTTAACAGGAATAGTCACAGCTGGAAAGCATTTAAGGGCAAGTAGGGCATTGTTACCCTTGGCTCCAGGAACTTGGTTCCAGACACTAAAAACGTCACACCTGTTATCAGAAACCCCCCCACCCTAAACTCACCCGCAGGCCTAGTCCCCTCTGCCTGTATTTATATGGCTGTTGAAAAACAAAGTTTGGGGAGTTTGATCAGAATCCTGTCTTGCTCCCGGTTCTTCGTATTTCTTGTTCCTTTCTTTCACTCTTTCAGCTCCATATCCTAGGTCCCTGCTGAACTAGTCCCGCAGGCCGGGGCATAAGTGGCCTCAAGTGATGCTCCCACCTCAGCTTCCTGACTAGCTGGGATTCAGGCACAAGTCACTGCACCTAGCTGTTTATGAATTTTATTAAAATTAGCTTTAGTATTGATCATACACTAAAAGTAACATACAGTTTTCTTTTTGTTTTTTTTGAGACAGAGTTTCATCTTGTCACCCTCGGTAGAGTGCTATGGTATCATAGCTCACAGTAACCTCAAACTCTTGGGCTCAAGCAGTTCTCTTGCTCATACTCCCAGGTAGCTGGGACTATAGGCGCCTGCCACAATGCCTGGCTATTTTTAGAAATGGGCTTTGCCTTACACTGGTCTTAAACCCATGAGCTCAGGCAATCCACCCACCTCAGCTTTCCAAGTGCTAGAATTACAGGCATGAGCCACTGTGCCTGGCCCTATGGTTTTCTCTTTTAAATAAGATTTCCATGTATTAATGAATATTCTAAGTATTAAAGAGACAATAAAATATTTTTGTTTACCTTTTGAGTAAACTGCAATTAGAAAAGAGTGGGGAAGAGTCATGGCATTCATCTCAGCAGGGTGGACATTTTTAGATGACTTTTATAAAATGAAATGTATAAAACACAAATTGATGGGGTTAAAACAAAGTTCTTAATCCAATGTTACAGAAAGTTGAGTAAATTAAAGGGAACCCCTGCTGGTCCCCCAATATTAAAGGACCCCAAACCAATTTTTAGTATCTACCCAGAATGAAGAAATTTTTAAAACAATCAGAGGGCAAAGATTATAATGAGAAAGCTGACCAAAAACTGCCAGGGGCAATGTCCAGGGCAGGTGTCCTCAAACTTTTAAAACAGGGGGCCAATTCACTGTCCCCCAGATGGTTGGAGAGCCAGACTATAGTTTAAAAAAACAAACAAACAAACAAAAAAACTATGAACAAATTCCTATGCACACTGCACATATCTTATTTTGAAGTACAAAACAAAACAGGAACAAATACAATTCACACCACTTCATGTGGCCCACGGGCCGCAGTTTGAGGATGTCTGGCCAAGGGGGTTACTCAACATAAAGATTGACAAAAGGGCTCCGGACCCTTGCCAAGAACCCAAATCCTTTCTTGCAAGAGAGGGTTAGATGATCTAGAGGTGAAGAAGGTCCGAGAGGGTTAGATGATCTAGAGGTGAAGAAGGTCCTGGGACTAGAATATAAAAATGTAAATGTTAATAGGATTATGAAAGTTAGAATGTTTACCCAGGCTTTATGTAAAATGTTTGTGTTTCCTTTACCTAAATGTTTTATGGGAATGGAGATTGCATCTTATTGCTTCTCCCGCCTAGTATTGTAAATTAGAAGGCATGTAAATCTAACCTCGGAGTAGTATTAATTGGACATGCTAAATGAGAATCAGTAAGATTGTCAGAGCCCAGAGAGGCGGGGGTGCTGTGGGGACAAATTCTCCACTTGAGAGTTCTTTGTGGAACATTTACTGCAGTTTACTGCAAAAGCCTGTGAACTCTTCCCAGTGGCAACTACAGGGATTTTGGACTAGAAAGTTTTCTCTTGAATTGCATTTACTGCCTTTCTATGGGACGTTAACTGAAGCTACCCTTATGAATAAAAGACATAAAATGACATACCCATGCTGTTTGGGGGGCTGCTGGAGAAACACTCTCCTGGAGAAAGCAGTGCTCAGAAGAGTTTCTTGATGAAATAGTTTATATAGGATCACGTTACATGGGGAGTGGAAGGAGGAGGTACTCCTGTGTATAACTCTACTACCTGTGCATAAGCTGGTGATGGGGTCGGCATGGAAAGAAAATTCTCACACTCAGTTACGTGCAGTTCAATAACTGATGAAGCTCAGAGGTGCAAGCAACTTCACATGCTCAGAAAGTAACAAGGAAATACTGCCCGAAAGAAAACCTCAGGGATCTTTTATAGAGCATGAAAAATGTATATGTGTTAACATAGTTTTATAGTGTCTGGTTTAGGCTTTCCTCATTTTTATTCACAGAATAAAAAGTTAATTATAAACAAAAACTCTAACCTCATTACTCAATATAAGGATAAGTGTCATTTTTACCATAACAGTAAAGAACAAAGAATAGAAAAAAACAAAAGAGAACATCTTAAGAACATCATATAAATATAAGTTCAAAAAGTTATGAGAGAAATGGGTACAATGCTTAGGGCAGTGGTTCTCAACTCTCCTAATGCCACAACCCTTTAATACAGTTCATGTTGTGGTGATCCCCAACCATAAAATTAATTTTGCCTAGCAATGAAAATAATTTTATGGTTGGGGTTCACCACCACATGAGGAACTGTATTAAAGGGTTACAGCATTAGGAAGGTTGAGAACCACTGGCTTAGGGGGTAAAGTTTAGCTTCCTTGAGTCTTTTGGTCCCATTCTATACTTTGACTTGCCCAGTAGATCTTAATTTATAATTGCTAAACATTTCATTCAGACCATAGCTGGTGCTGTGTGTAGCATGGGGCATGGGGGGTGGGTGTACCGGTACCACAGGAGTCCATGCTATTGACGATGGATTCAGTTATGTTAGCTCTGGGCAATCTTATTGCTGAACAAAGTAGTTTACAACCCTGCACTACGTGCAGTGTGCATGTGTGACTGCGTGCGGGGTGGGGTGGTGGGATGTGTGTGTGAGAGGTGTGGGGTGGTCCTGAGGAATCCAGGCACTTGTCAACCGACCCTCTGGAATGTCAGCCTAAGTTATATTCTGTCCCAAATCTTTCACCCACATCTCTAACCCACACTCATGAGTAGGGAATACTTTTTCCTTTAGAACTGACTCTGGAACTGTTATCAAAACTGAAAGAGGGGTCTCAACCTAGGTCCAATTACTTGTGTCATGGTTCATGCAGTTGTGTCTGTGTTCTTGGTTCGTGGTGTGCTCTTGACTGAAGAATGACCAGAAACACCAAAATCAAGGCAAGTATGACACAAAGTTTATTGGGGGAGAGAAAGGTTTATAGAGCAACAGCAAGATGCAGGTTTATAGAGCAAGAGCAAAATACATTTGCACAGACCATGACTGGACACCTGTCGTAACAGGAGGAGCCCCTGGTCTGGAGTCTTGTTTTATAGTGTCTGGTTTAGTCTTTCCTCATGGTTCAGACATCACCATGGAACCACTTTGATGGGCAGTTAAGGACATGATAACTAGCCTTGGGTAACTGTAGGTCACCTTCCAAATCCTATTGCACCTGGGCTGTCTAGCCTGCTGGCTGGGGATAATAATGATGGAATCCACCATCTCATGTCTCTGTTACCCAGGACACAGCTTCTGTTCATAGGTTCCTATGAAATGTTTCTTTCTGAAAAATTAAAAATACACATAAATTGAAAGAAAGAATATTTCTATTTTATTCTTAAATAACCACAGTTGCTTACAAATGGGATGTGTTTACCTGTTGGGCACTGTATAACCTCTCAAACCTTGAAATCAGATGGGACACCACTGTCTCCTGTTCCATGTTGGATTTTGCCCAATAGTTGCTTGAGATGATAGTGACCACTGAAAACTGGGCTGGAAGACATATGATTCAAAAGAATATAATTTGATCTAGTCTCAGCACCTATAGCTCAAACAGCTAAGGTGCCAGCCATATATACCAGAGCTGGCAGGTTCAAATCCAGCCTGGGCCTGCCAAACAACAATGACAACTACCGTGTTTCCCCGAAAATAAAACATCCTCCAAAAATAAGACCTACATACAGGTTTCCTTCTGGGTGAAATATAAGGCATCCCCCCGAAAATAAGGCCCCCCCAGGCTCTGTCTTGGAATGAAAATTAATTTACTGTAAACTGGTTGCTAGGGCCACCCCGACTGGCGTCTAACAACCAGTGACATTATGGGGAGTCCTGATGTCCTGCTGTGTGGAGGCGGAGTGGAGGTCGGAGGGAGTGGTGAGCGCGGGGCGGGAGAGAGGAGGAGACTTTCACAGATGCGTGTAGAAGAACAGGAGAATCAGCTGATGGGATGCGGTGAAGACGGTGAGTGCTGGTCTGTCTCTGGTGACACTGCCTGATGCTCGAGGCTGCCCTCATGATGACTGAAGGTTCTCAGTCAGTGGCAGACCCTGCTCCAGCCCAGGTCCAGGTCCCAGCCAGCCCAGTGACAGTCCCCAAGCAGGCCCCAGGGAGAAATGTGTGATAAAGGGGTGTGATGGATGTCTGGTGAAGGTGTTCAGTGGCACAGGGGTGGGGGGAGGAGGAGCACTTAAAATCACACAGGTGGATCAGAGGGGGCAATCAAAATGACACAGGAGGATCCAAAGGGGTTACTAAAATGGTAATCCCCTCTCTGATTCTCCTGTGCCATTTTGAGACCCCTCTCGGATCCCCCGTGTCATTTTAAGTGAGCCCCCTCCCCCACCCTGATACCACACTTCCTTTTTTATTGCCCCTAGAAATGAGCGCAAAAAGAAAAAGCTACTCCTTGGAGTACAAGAAAGGAATCGGGGAAGACTTCTGTAAAGAGAAGATGTTTCACTAGGAAATTCAGGGATTGGATTGTTATGATGATGTTCCAGAAGATGATGACATGATTGTCATTGAATAAATGACTAAATTCTTGATACTGTAGGATTCAGTTTGTCTGGTTTGTGTTGACAACTATGGTACTACCGTACTGTATACAGGTAATAAATTTCCTTTATTTTCATTTAACAATAAATGTGTACCATATTCTTCTTCATGGAAAAATAAGACATCCCCTGAAAATAAGACCTAGCTCATCTTTGGGAGCAAAAATTAATACAAGACACCATCTTATTTTCGGGAAAACAGAGTACAACCAAAAAGTAGCCAGGCATTGTGGCGGGCGCCTGTAATCCCAGCTACGTGGGAGGCTGAGGCAAGAGAATCACTTGAGCCCAAAAGTTGGAGGTTGCTATGAGCTGTGATGCCATCAATAATTTGCCTGAAATAAAGTGTTTTTAGGAAATGCAGTATATACACTTGCTCTTTCTTTTGGCCAGTTTTCCAAATGTGTTGGTTCTCTAGCATCCTGCAATGGTGGCCACAGAGGTTTTTTGCTTTTGACATTTGTTTTGGTATCATTATGATGTAAAGCCATGGAATTATAAAATATTTGGTATATTTCAATCCTTTGAATTTTCTTTAAATTTGCTTAATTTGAAGTAATTTCAAAATTACAAAAAGTTATAAAGTTAGTATTAAAGAATTCCCATTTATCGTTCCCCCAGAGTTACCCATTGTTAACTTTTTGCCATATTTATTTTACCATTCTCTTTTTCCTTCTCTCCTGATGGAGTCATTTTTCTTTCTCTTGCTGCAGACAATATTTTTCTTCCTCCAGTTTCTTCAATGTATATTTCCTAAGAATAGGGATGTTCACAGTACAATTATGAAAATTAGATCTTTTTTTTTTTTTTTAATCATATATTTATTTATTTATTTATTGCAGTTTTTGGCTGGGGCTGGGTTTGAACCCACCACCTCCAGCATATGGGGCCGGTGCCCTACTCCTTTGAGTCACAGGTGCCGGCCTGAAAATTAGATCTTGTTTTAATACATTTATGAGATCTTAGTCACATTTTGCCAATTGTTCTACCAGTGTCCTGCAGAGTAATTTTTTTCTCATACAGTATCCAATGCAGAATTAATCATAAATTGCATTTAGTCTCCATATCTCCTTAGGCTCCCTTACTCCAGAATGATTCCTTAGCCATTCTTTCTCTTTCAAGACACTGACTTTTTTTTTTTTTTTAATTAATAATTTAACCCGTAAGGTGAAATTTGTACATTGACTCATTAAGGATCCTCTAAAGAACCACAGACTTAATACCTTGAAAAGAAGTTAGTGAAATACAGTATGGGCATCTCTAAAATAAGTGTATTGTCACAGACAGGCAGTGGTATTCAAAGC
>CAUYPK010020767.1:0-13262 GCA_963574355.1 Loris lydekkerianus | reverse complement strand
TGCCATGGTGTACATATACCATAATTTATTAATCCATTCATGGATCGATGGGCACTTGGGCTTTTTCCATGACTTAGCAATTATGAATTGGGCTGCAATAAACATTCTGGTACAAATATCTTTGTTATGATGTGATTTTTGGTCTTTTGTAACATTTAGATCAGCCACCTTGGAGAAGGTGTCTTTTGAGCAGAGACCTGAAGTGAGATGTGAATTTCTAGAGCCCCAGTGTTTTAGGTGGATGGAATAGCAAGTACAGGAGACCTAAGACAGAAGCAGTTTGGAATGTCTGAGTAGAATAAGGTGCCAGTTGTTGCTAGGGCTGTGTATGGTGAAAAGAGGTTAAAGGGTGAGGTCGGAGAGGCCGTAAAGGGCCACATCATACAGAGACTTCTAAATCAGCTCTGCCCAACAGAACTTCTGCCACAATGAAAATATTCCATAGATTGTAGTGCCCACACCAGTAGCCACTGCTACATGTGGTTATTGAGCACTTACAATATGGCTATTATGATTGACTGCCTAAACTTTAACTTTATTTAATTTTAATTGATTGAAATGTATTTAGACACATGTGGCAAGCTGTTGTATTGAACAGTGTGGGTCTCAACCCATAAGGACTTTGGATTTTATTCTAAATGTGATAGAAAACCCCAAAAGATTTTGAGCAGAGAGACATGATATCTGTAGCTTTAAAGAATAATAAAAATTATAAAATCCAGTATGTTTCTCCTAGGAGATCAGATCTAAATCAGTGAGAACTTTGACTCAATAACTCATGGGGGTTCCTACAATCTTCCACTTCCTAGTTCCATTTAACCGACTTTCTCCTGGGTTTTGTTGTTGGGTGGTGGTTGTTGTTTTTTTTTTAATTTTGGTTTGCTTGTTTGCTTAAATTGGTGAAACTGTTTCACATCTTTTTTGGAGGAAGTCTGAATATAACCTAACATATGGTAGGAAAGTAAGTGGGCAAACTCTCCATTAATGGTTGGGAGAAAGGAATTAATTAAGCTCTTTGCCTTCTGAGGAAATGTAATGAGATAGAACCAAACATTGAAAGATAGAAGGAAAGTCAAGGAATCTGATATGAAAACAAGCCCCTGCACCTAACATATTGTAGTTACTCATTATCTGCTTAGTGAATTAATCCACAAAGATACACAGACCACCTCACTTCTTGTCAGGGAGAACCCCATGAAGAAGAGAGCATAGTAGGGGAAAGCCAACATCCAACAAATGAGGGAGATAAATTATTTAAAAACTGGCCCTTCATCAACTGTAAATAGCAATGATGACTGAAAGTATTGTTTATTCATCAGCACTGTGTTTACACAATGAAATGAGGTTAAACTTTAGCCATTATTTGATTAATCTGAAGTATGCAGATAGGTTAATTGAAACATTTTACTCTGCAGATCAACTGTTTGAGTGGGTAAAAAAAACAAGGAGACTAGTCATCAGTAAATATGATTTGAGAGTTTGTTTCCATTCTCTATATTCTTTTTCCCAGTGGCCCTCACTTCAACTTCCTCTAACTCTGACACTTCTACAAAAAATAGAAGTTTCCTTTGCCCAGGTTCAGGACATGCTTTTGACCTCTGTACTGTCTCTTCACTGCTGCAGGGATTGTGTTCCTGTATACCTAAAACAAAAATAATTAATAAAAAAAGAAGTAAGTGGAAAGACAATGGAAGACCTTGGTATGAATGGAAATGAGGTTGCTGAAGCAATTAATTAAAAGTGTCATAGACTGCCGTCAAGGGAAGGATCAGCAATTAAAGCAGAGAGGTTTTGTTAATTATTCAAGGGTGAAGCACAGAATAACCTGAGCGCAGTGAATACATTAAAGACTATTACTTCCATGGAAAAATTAGATAATTTTTTGTGTCACCTTATTGAGATAGTATTGAAAAATCTTGAATTAATAACTATATCAGAAGTTTCTAAAACATAAACATTCAAAAATGGATGCTCCTATGCCTAGAGAGTTCATGTCTAATAGTGATATATCATGTATGTAAAAATTTCAATTTTGAACCAATGAGAAAGAAAGACCTGTTCTAGGGATAAATTAAGACTCATCAATTCATTTGCACTTAATTATTTTCAATTTTATGTATCTAAGAAGTAGTTAATTTTAATGCAGAGTAATTCTGCATTAAAATATGTATCTAAGAAGTAGTTAATTTTAATGCAGAGTAATTCACTATGATTTCACTGTTCTTGGTGCTATTTTCAATACTTTATTTCTCTTCCAATCAGAAAGATTATACATTTTCATTACATATTATGAGAAAAAAAAAGTTACTTTCATTTGCTTAAACATTGATCTAATTATAGAAGTGTTCATGAGCTAAGCTTATATGTTAGAAGTATATTTTTAAAACCTCTGGAATATTTTGTGAAGTTACTTTAAAATAACATATTTTAGATATCACATTTGTACAAATATTAAGCAAAATTTTAACTAAGATGAATACAAAATACCTAATTTTTAACTAATTCTGGTCTGCATTTCACATTTCTTTTACTCAAGATCTTATACTGTGATTCAGATAAAACAAGTTGGTAAAGACAGCTAAAATTTCTGCTTTGTTTAGTGATGTTCAAATTTGACTGCATAAAAAGTCCAGCTGGGGTGTTTTTGAGAGTGCAGCTCCTTGAACCTCATCCCAGAAGTTCAGTTTCAGTATAGCTTGACTGGAGCCTAGCAATGTTATTTTTTAACGTAATTCCATATAGTTCTGATACAGTAAGACATTGAACCTGTGAAAAAAAATAATATTAGGCAGCTCATGTAACTTTGCTTTTTATGGGGTTTTGTTCCAGTGTGGCCATTAATATGAATGAATGAAATTCATATTAATATAGCCAGTTGTTTGGATATTATTTCTATATTTTGCAGAACAGGTACAGTTCCCTTTAGTTTGACAAAAAACTTTATCTGCAAATGTGAGTGTTCTTTCCATCGTCTTATTTCCAGGCTTTAGCAAATGGTAACCAAACAGTAAATATCCTAAAGCAATAACTGAAAACAAATTTGGTTTGCCTATTATGAATATGAAACTGTGAAAATATAACCTGAAATGTTTTCTTAAGTTTCACTATCAACATAGTTAGCAACAGAGGTCTCTAAATATTAATTTCAAGGATCATAGAAATCTACTGATAAGATATTCAGGATTTCACCTTCCAGCCAAGGTTTTTTTAGTCAGTTCAAGGTAAGAAATAAATTTGTAGAATGACCTTTCTAGACTTTTACTATTCAAATAATATTGCTTCCAAATTAGAAAAGGTTATTCCAAATATCATTCTCTTTTCATCACTGAAATTATCAGATATCTTGGGAAAAGGAAAAATATAAAATGTCCTGTAAATAGTCAATGGAGATATTGATTGGAATAAAAGCAATGGTCAGTAGCAATTGGCTCATTTGTAGCTTCAAATCACTGTTGGGAAATTCTCTTCACTTATTTGCCCCACAGATTTCTACTGGATTTTAAGAAATTTAATTACTCTTTTAATATTACTTTTGTAGCCAAAGAAAGACAAAGTAGTCTTTTAAGAGCCATTAGGTAAAATGTAATTATTATTTAGTTACTTTTTGTCCTTCTTGGAAACTTTTAGTTTAAATTCATGTTATTTTCAAATAAAATAAGTAAAAATATTTTCCAAATGGAAAAACAACTACATCATAACTGATCTTAAATCAAAGATCTGAGGACTATGGAGCTTTTAGATAAGTGAAGTAAAATCCATTTTTATTTTTATCTAATCTTTGAAATAAATACCTACCCATATGGTTTTCCAGTTTACATAGGTTTGTGGCACTTTATTTAAAGGCTTAAAATATCAGTAATATAAATTTAGTCAAATAATTACATTTTGGCTCCCTGTAGTTTGGAATTAAAATATATGGCAAGTTTTTTCTTTTTTCTTTTTTTCTTTTTTAGTGCCTAATATGAGGTCACATATATCAGACAATCTTTTGTAAAACCTGTTATGTGTACACTCCTCCCTCAATAACACAAACGCATGGACCACAGTACAGATTGTACTAATAATGGATTAATCTCCAGCTGTTTTCTGTGTTTCTGTGTGAGAGAGTAGAGTGAGCTAAGCTTCCTTTAGAGAGGGAGTTTTCTGAATCAGCTTGTTTGCAGAGCTGCTAAGAATCTGGCTTTATTTAGAAAAGTCTCTATAGGGTATTTGAAATCAGGTCCCAAATCCTCACCTGAATTGTGTCAGTTTACATCTCCGTTAATAAGCTGTAATAAATTTGATTTATATCACTCTTCTCTCTGTTTGAAAAGGGGAGCTTCTTGGTCTCATGTATTGTTTCCTTGTCCATGAAATGAGGGTTTATACAAAGATAATAGTTCAGATACCCTCCAGATTTGACATGCTATGAAAATACAAGATAATTGAGATCTTTATGGGGACAATCTATATTACTGCAATTGTTTTCTGACTTAGAAAGATTATATTAACTATACTTGTTAAATTTTTCTGAAAGAAAGAGTGGCTTATTATGTTTGCCATTATCTCGGTCTTGTAAAATACTGTTTGTGAGGTAGTGTCTCCACTTTTCTGAGGCAGCTGAATTTCTAGCAGCAGTTGATAGTGAAGAAAATATGCTTTTGTTGGAAAATTTAAAACCATTGGACACCCCCACCCCAAGATTATATTGATAGACAGATACAGGGTGGGAAAAATATTTGCAACACAGGTGACAAAGGGTTGACAGCCATACTGTGCAAATAGTTCTCACACATTGCCAATAAACAGACAAACAACCCAGTTAGCCTGGGATAGGATACAAATAGGAATTTTCTAGGAGAGAAACTTCAAATGCTCAACAAACATATGAAAAAGTGCTCAAAGTAACTACTACTCAGGGAAATGCAATCGAAGACATCAATTTACCCCCATCAGACTAAAATACATTTTTTCAAGCAATAATATCTATTGCTGTCAAGGATGTAGAAATGGGATAACCAAGAAAGGCTGTGTGGCAGTTGGCAATCTGGGAGCCTGGCAACATTGTGAAACAACTTTAAAATGAAAAGTATGTACACTCCTCTGATCAGCAGTCTCACTCCTAAGACAACTAAGCTTAAGAAAATATGCACAAAGATGTTCATTGCATCATTGTTCTGAGTTGGGAAAGAAAGGAAATCAAAGAAATGCCTTTAAAAAAAAAAAATGATGAGCCAGGTGTGGTGGCTCAAACTTTGGGGCACTAAGGACAGAGAATCATTTGAGGCCCAGAGTTCGAGGCTAGCCTGGGCAATATAGTGACACCCTCACTCTGCAAAAGACATGTTTTTAATTAGCCAGGTATGTGGGCACATGCCAGTAGTTCCAGTTACTTGAGAGAATGAGGCAGGATTCCTGGAGCCAAGGAGTTAAAGTGAGCTGTGATTGCACCACCGCACTATAGCCAAGATGACAGAGTAAGACTCTGTGTCAGAATATATTTATGTTTATATATGCATATAAATATACATAAATATATATATACACATATAAATTTGAGCAGATATTTACCTTACGATTCCTAACAGTAGAAAAATCATAGTTTTGAGAACTGCTGCTTTAATTGATCCATTTCTATAAATTTTATTTATTCAGCAAATAACTACCAAGCATTTAAGGCAGTGATGTTTAACTGGTGTGCTGCAGCACATTGATAGTCTGAAAATTTTTAGCCAGCATTAATTAAATTATTTTCTAATGAAGTTCAAAGCATATTCTTTTTACTTTTTTCTTTTTTGATCAACATAATTTAAGGGCACTGCAGAAGCTTTAACTATAGGTTCAAGTGTGCTGTGAGATATAAAAGGTTGGAAAACACTGACTTAGGGCCCACACACCCCCCACTTTATGCGTGCGGCCATTTGATACACACCTCCACTGCATCTCAATTTTACTTACTCCAACTCTGGCATAAGGTCAGTGTTTGCTAAACACACAGGGGTTTGTTAAACATCCCAAACATTTGTGAGCACCTACCACGCATTGTAATTATGCCCTAACCACTACCATGAAGCTTTGAAGAGATTTTTAATTCTGTTAAAGTAGGAAGAGCACTATCCTGAGTGACAGGTTCTTATACCAACAATGTCGTTAACTAGTTGTATAACTTTAGGTAAATCACTCAACCTCTCTTGAGCCTCATGTTTTCTCATCTGTAACAGGGAGGGATAAGAAGTGGGACTAAATGTTCTCAAGATTCCCTTTGGTTCTAAAAATTAAATAATTTACCTGGCATGAATAAATCTTCACAACCTAACAATCTGGAAAACTTTATGAGGCTGGAAAGAATATGTTGCATCAGGGAATATCTGTCTTCATTTTACTGATTAGACTGTTTGCTCTCTGAGGGGTGATTCACTCCTATTCCTCGCAGACCCTCACATACCTAGGGCCCAGGAGATGATGGCATTAATACCTTCTATTTTTAAAGAATAAAAACAAATGTTTAGTAAGCCCAATGATACTTAAATGTCTAGCAGCTAAGATAGAGCCTAGATTTGACCTGTGTCAAATAACTAAAGTTAAGAAAATATGTGTTTGGTATGATTTATTTTTTTGACTATTAAGAGAAAGAATATTGTATCTTTTAGAGTAAAAGGAAAGCAAGAGGAAGAAAGGATTGTATAGTCTAAAAAATTATGTAGCAGAAGTTTATACACTGAGGAAAAGAACTGAAGGAGAGTCAGAGATGGAAAGTACGAAAGAGAGGATAAATAGTGACGCAAAGTGGCAAAATCCATGTAACGAGAACGAAATCTGGACTATAGGAAAAGAGCTTCGGCCTGCCAGACTGTGCTTTCTCCTATGAATATAGACAAAAAAGAAGACCCAGAAGGTGAAGACTCGGGGACAAGTAGAGGGGGATGAAATGATGCCAAGGCCTTGAGCATCTCAGCAAAGCAATCAGGTCATCCTGAGGAGGAAAATCTCTGGCCGGCAAAGGGGGACAGTCTTTGGGGCAATGATGATAAGAAGTTGTCTGGCAGTTGTGAGGACGCAGCTGTTATAAACTAGTATGAATCTGCAGTGGACATAGTCACCTTGGCCTTGTGACGTTGTGTGTAAAACCAGATGACCTTGAAGTGGTGGCGCATCCAGGATGCAGTGAAGCTCATTATTGAAATCATCTATGGGCAGCCAGAGTTCTGTGCTGTAAAAGATACCAGAGGTCAAACGGGGGCACCAGGAGCTGCAGGTCAGATTCAGACACCAAGTCAGCTCAGTGGAGTTGAGGAAGCAGGCTGGCAGAAAACCGAGCCATTATGGAAGTGAGACATCCTGATGGGAGTACCTAGCTGGGTGTGCTGGGAATTTCTAGCACTTTAAGCTACTCCCAGGGATACGTACAGGATGTAGACAGCCAGCTGGACCCTAAGTCTTAGCCAGGCCTCCAGATTTATCAGGGGCCAAGGACTACAGAGCCTCTGTCCATTGGAAGTTAGTAGAGTTGTTTATATGTGGATGTAGCAATTACATAAATGGATTTCTATTATCGCTCCAAAACTGACTAACCAACTGAACTAATGGAAGTGCACCCAGAACCTTTAAGTCTCAGTTTCTTCATCAAGAAAATAAGAATAATAAAAGTACTTGCCTTAATAGATTTTGAAATTAAACAAAATAATGTAAGTAAAATGCTGGGCAGTGAAGCTGTCAGAATGGTAGCACATGCTTAGAAATAAGAACTAAAGAGAGGAAAGTACTTTGATGTTACTTTACAATGTGATGAAAATATGTAAGGAAGACATAGAGTGAGATCTTTTCTCTGCTGAAGATGATAATAATACCTATGTGAGAGTTCTAAGTGCAAGCATGGATACATGGAATGGTGGGGCTAGAAGTAATCCATTTAATCCATTCATTTTGCATATGCGGAAACAGAGGTTCAAAAATATTGAATAACTGGCTCAAGGTCAAACGGTGTTACCCATCTCCTGCAGCACAAAGATATACTGATTTTTTCTTTTTTCAGCAACAAAACATTGTCTTCTGCACCAGCATATAAGTTATAACTCAAAGATGCAGTGTTTAACATCATAATTTAATAAGTGAATGTTGGAAATATGAGGTAGGGAGTTTATCAGAAGTGGCAAGATCAAAATAATTTTATTATATGCAATAATATATTCTGTATTGATATGTGAATAACACTTTTATCATTTGAATGGAAATATACTGTAAAAAAATGGCTAAATTTGATTGTGTATGCAATCCTTTTAGGTGGGCAATCACTTTTTGTATAAATTATACTCATGGAAAAATTGTAAAAATTGACTGGAAGAGCCATTATTCCCAGTGAATCACTCCACAATCTTAAATGCATAAGACAAAGTTAGGGGTCTATGGTTACTAAGATTAGAAATACATATGTCATCAAAGAAAACAATACTATTAGGCATCTCATAACATAGCTGGGACACATGCTTACGTGATACAATAGCTATCTGATATTTCTGTGTTTTGATATTTTCCTACTAAAAATTAAAGAAAAGATCTGTGTCCCTCTCCCATATCAATTTTAGGAGTGGTTTTAAAGCAGAAGTTTGAAGGTATAAAGGAAGCATGATGAGCTTTTTTTTTAAGTTATCCATATAGGAGCTCTGTTCAGAATAGCGGGTGATCAGTAGGGTCAGTCCAGTGTTCAGGTGTCATCATCCTCTCATGGGAGATTGTGGTACTTATTTATGTAACCTGGAAAGCATGTACACTTTCCTACATGTGCCGACGATGCTTCTAAGATGCCAGACCTTACATGTTGCTTGTGCTAAGATGGCTACATGTGCATGAAAACTGTATTTGTATGAAGCTTTTTGGAACCTCTATTCATAGAATAATGCCATGATGTTCTAATAACGAAACTTAGATGTTCCCAAAGCACTTACATTTTGTAATAAGGGGAAGCATTATTTATGGACAGTATTATGGCTTTAAGGAGCCAATGTGTAGTGGTAGCTACACTTTGTGAGTGGCCCAAAGTTGTGGCACCACTCAGCTTTCATTTACTAATTAAATTGGAAGCCATATCTAGATGACCATGTTCCCTGATCACTGGAGCACCAAGAGCTCTGTTGTTCTGGTGTGAAGTAGGTGGCTCATCCACACAGTCCAAAGTAATGCCATCTGAAAATATCATTTAAGCCTCTGTGGACTAAGCTGGTTTCTGATATACTAGTTTTTCTAAATATTCTGCTGTGGTATATAATTTAGGTAAGCTCTCTTGTTCTAGCCCAACTAAAGAAGTCCAGTGGCCCTAAATGTAATAACAGAGTAGCAGGGGTTGTTTTCAGATTAATATGAGGGTGCAGATGATTAAATTACATTGTTTACATTTGTTAGGTAAGCTCCCTCCCCCAGAAGGTGTGCCATATACCCCTACATTGTGCCTAAGAATAGAGTTTTAAGGTTAACATGGGCAAAGTGATTAAAAAGCAAAATAACAGAATTAATAGTGCTTAAGATCATATAATACAAACCTTTGAAAATGGCAAAACTGAGCTCAAACAAGTTGAAATGGCAAGCCCTATAAGAAAAAGTAATAAAAATAGGGCTAGAACCCAGATGTTGACGTAGTTTAAAGCTGTCTACTTTCCAAATTCATTATCTGTAGTCATTCTTTTCTGTATCCTTAATATTTTGTGCCACCCCTGAAATGTACTGTAAAAGAGATCCAGTTGGTGTTAAAAGATTTAACACAGAGGTGAATTTCAAAGGGGGAGCAGTGAAGGCTCACTGCTGGGGCTCTGCTCCAGTTACTTGGCACAGCACCTGAATTTGGTTTAGCTGACTTTTTGTAAGGTTGGGGTAGGGGGTTGGTTAGGCCAGAATGCTTTATGTTGCTTGGTTTCAGGTTCACAAGAAAGTGAACCATCAAGGGATGTTCTGATGTGCCCATGAACTAACTGCAGCTAAGCCATTCAGGGTCTTCTTAAAATAAAGCTCTTCTGGGTTTTCTCAGTACAGGATTCTAAAAGTTGACACAGCAAGATTGCTTCTCACCAGGTTCTATTTTTAAATCCCAGTAAAAATTTTTTTTTAAACTTCAAGATTGAGTTTTGAGCAATCTTTGGTGAGTCTTGCCATCTTGCTAGAAAGATTGTTTAGTGGTTACCTACTGTCACCTCAACTTGTTAGAGAAAAATGAAGAAAGGAAGGAAGGGAGGGAGGTCGAGAGAGACAGAAAGGAAGGGGGAAGGAAATATGTCAATAATACCCATTGAGTATCATTAAATATGCCAAGCATTGCTCTAAGCACTGTGATATGTATTAATTTTTTTCCTCAACAACTCAAGAAGTGTTCAGTTATTACTCTCAGATGAGGAAACTTGCTCACAGCAATATAGCTAGCGCATGGCTGGGCTGGCTATGAACCAGGCAATCTGACCTCAGAGACTGGCTTCTTAACCTATTCCACTGTCTCTGAGTTGAGTGTTTGTCATAAAGAAGTAATAAAGAGCTGTTGACTTTTTCTGATTTTTTTTTTCTCTTTATACTTAATCAAACATGCATTTTTATATTACGATTTCCCAACTTTCAATCAAATGGAAATGTGCTGGAGGCAGGGGACTGAGCTAAAAAGTGTCCAAACCTTGGGGACAGAAAATCTTAAGTTCTAATTTTGCTCTACCACTTATAGATTATGGGACCTTGAATATGACCCAGGAAAAATTACCAAATCTTTAAGACTTTCCATTTTCTCATTTGGAAACCAGGGAAATATAAACAAACAAATACTATTGTTATGAGTATTAAATGTGATAAAGTGTATAAAGTCTTTATTCCAGCACAAAGAAAGCCTGCCTTGCTAAAGTCTATTTAGTTTAACAAACCAAAATGTTTAGTGGGTCATTCTCTCATTTTAATTATTATTGCAAAAAATTATATATAGCTACATAGGAAAAAATAAAAACATGAGATTGTTCCTGAGTGTTAGTTATTATCATCATTGTCTTATTAGGTATCAATATGTACATGTCCTAGGATAGGATCAATGTGCAAAGAGAGCTAAATTAATACTATTAATATTCTTTTGCTAACCAACTGCTACCCCACAAATATCCACACTCAGAAAAATTTTACCAGCATAGCCCCTGAATGCCATGCAGTTGAAGGGCAGCACAGGCCACCCAGAAGCCAGACTCACTTGTCTCACTGTGGGCCTCTGTTCAGCCCTAGTGCTGAATCCTCTTCCCTCCATAAGTAGGCCCAGAAGCCTAGGTCGGGAGCAGGTGTGCAACCAAAGCAGGACTGACACAAGGCAGAAAAGGGGTCCAGAGAGATGCTGATCTAGATCCCAGGGGCCATCCAATTAGCGTGTCATTCTGAAGCGGCTGGGCAGAGAGAAGCTCCAAGTGTGAAGTCAGTGGGACTAAAACTAGAAAAATATGGGAGAAAGAGGTTTTAAGCTAATGTGGGGTGGCCTTACTTGGATTCTCAAGGCTTTTTAAGTGGCTCCAGCAGCCTTAGGTGAGGTAGAGACGACACCAGTGATATCCAGCAGCCACTTAAAGCTGGTTTGGACCAGTCCTGGCAAGCAGAAGGGTATGTATCAACCTCTCTGATCACTCTTAAATTTGAACCCAGAGCTGAGGCATAGGTCAACAGCTTCTATTGAATGACCTTGGGCTTCCAGCCTGGAAAAAGCTGCATTTCTATTATTGCTTAGCCCCACAGTTGTTCTGAAGCTTTTTCATACATCATTCATCTATTTCTGTATTACTGACCGAGACTTGACCTTTCATGTTGACCTAACTGATGGATGGAACCAAAGCTACTCTAACCACACTCAGTGTTACTAAACAATAATAAAAAAAAAAAAACAACTATATACTAAATGCTATTCTGCATGTCTTGGACTATATTATTTCCTGAAGTCCTTATAAGACAGAGGAAATAGCCTGGGAGAAAAGAAGTTAGAAGTTGTGCACAAATATAGAAGGTAGCTCAATACCCAGCCCACGCATAGTTCATGATGATGATAACTGAAAGGCTATTTTCTTCCATCCAAAGATTTAAAAAAAGAGCACAGGAACACAAGGTCAGCAGAAGTTGGTTCTGTGTTCTAGCACTATCTAGATGGACAAAGCACTTTTCCTCTCTTAGAATCCATTTCCTCAGCTATAAATGAAGAGAATAATACCTACCTTCACGGAATTGCCTATGAAAATTAAAGGATATAACCCAGGTATGAGTATTTGTAAAATCGAAAGCTGTAGTCATTAAATATAATTCAGATAAATGCTAAGCAACACACAGAGCTATTTATCATAAGGCTAATTAGGTAATTTGTGGCATGATCTATTATGGAATTTTTTACCAGAATCTAAAAGAGATAAACTGACTTTGCATATCATTATTAGAAAAAAGAAAAAGGAAAACTATTTTTCCAAAGGCAAATTGCTGTGCCACCTGGAAAAATGTCTGTACTCTTTCTGGGATTGCAATGGTTCCAAACATGTGTCTCAGTGCCCCTTACACTCTTGAAAAATATTGACGACCTCAAAGTGCTCTATTTATGTGAATTACCTATTGACATTTGCTGGGTTAGAAAAGTAAACTAAGAAAAGTTTTAATTATTTATTAAAATTTAAACAATAGCAATAACAAACTCATTACATGCTGACAAAGTAAAATCTCTAATTTTTTTTTAAAGTTTAAGCATTTTATTGATAGAGCTAGTAATTGTATGTGTGCATAACAAAAATATTTCATGCAGGATGTAGATGATATCGCATTATTCCACAAACAAATAGCCATACAATATGCATGCTAATATATTACATTTCCTCTGACCACTTCCTAGTTTTCCTTTATGTATTTTTTTCTTTTCTTTTTTTTAATTAATTAATTAATTTATTTTTATTGTTAAATCATAGCTGTGTACTTTAGTACAATCAAGGGGTACAATGTGCTAGTTTCATATACAATCTGAAATATTCTCATCAAACTGTTCAGTGTAGCCCTCATGGCATTTTATTAGTTATTGTGTGTAGACATTTGTATTCTGCATTTAGTAAGTTTCGCCTGTACCCATTCTAAGATGCACTGTAGGTGTGGCCCCACCCATTACCCTTTCTCCACCCTGACCTCCCCCCTCCCTTCCCCTTCCTTGGTCCTTTCCCCATAGTCTTGTGGTATAGTTGGGTTATAGCCTTCATGTGAAAGCTATAGTTTAGCTTCATAGTAGGGCTGAGTACATTGGATACTTTTTCTTCCATTCCTGGGAT
>CAUYPK010020765.1:0-12975 GCA_963574355.1 Loris lydekkerianus | reverse complement strand
TGGTCATTATGGAGGATAGGTCTGAGAATATCCTGAAGAGCTGGTTTGGTTATGGCAAATTTCTTCAACATATGAATGTCATTAAAGTATTTAATTTCTCCATCATAAATGAAACTCAGTTTAGCTGGATACAGGATCTGGAGTTGAAAGTTACTTTGCTTTAGCTGATTAAAAGTCAATGACCACCCTCTTCTGGCTTGAAAAGTTTCAGCAGAGAGATATGCAGTCATTCTAATATTCTTCCCTTTGTAGGTAATGGATTTCTTACGTCTGGCTGCTTTCAGAATTTTCTCCTTCATATTAACTTTAGTGAAGTTAATTATGATATGCCTGGGGGATGTCTTATTCAGATTGGAGTCATATGGGGGTTCTGAAACTGTCTGCTATCTGAATTTCAAAACTTTTGGCATGTCTGGAAAAGTCTTTTTCATAATTTCATGGAGAAGGCCTCTGTGTCTTGTGAGGCCACTTCATCACATTCAGGGATTCCAATGAGGCTGATATTAGACTTCTTTGAATTATCCCAGAGCTCTCTGAAAGATGGATCCATTTTTGCTCTCCATTTCTTTTCCTCTTTGAGAGTTTGGGAGCATTCAAAAGCTTTATCTTCAGTGTCAGAAATCCTTTATTCTGCTTGCTCCACTCTGTTACTGAGGGCTTCTACTGTATTTTTCAAATCTTTGAGGGCTGCAAATTCTTGCTTCAGTGTGTCTAAATCTTTGGTGGTTTTGTATTTAAATTCATTAAATTCTTGAGACAACTTTTGAATTTCTCCTCGAATTTCTAATTCCAAATTTTGAATTGCTCCTCAAATTTCTAATTCCAAATTTTCCTCCATTCTATTAATCTTGTTTGCAATCCAAATTCTGAATTCGATTTGTGACATCTTCGCCAGCTGTTTATGAATGGGATCTTCAGTTACATCTGCCATACCTTTCCTTGTGGGGGTTGACCTATTCTAGTTATTCATATTACCATTTGGCTTTTCCCTGGAGCTTTGTTGAGGATTCATGTAATGCTGAGAAACTGGGGACCTGTTTGGTGTGGTGGGGCTAAGTGGTATGGTCTTGTTTTTAGCTGGTCTCTGTCTGACCCTAGTGAAATAGTTGCTCTGGGTTGAAGTCTCAGCTGTGGAGAAATACCACCAATTAAGTCACCCCACCCCCCAAAGGCAACAATTGGAAAAGAAAATCAAACCTTCCTACAACCACACACCCAGGGCACCACTTGGATAGTCCTCAGGCAATTGGCTCAGTTCAAAAGGTCCAAATCAATTGTCTCAATCAGCACCTGTGTCAGGTGGGAGAGTTTGAAAGGTCTCTGGCAACTAGATTACAGGGGTCTGCTGACAACTCTAATATGACTTGCTCTAGTGCTCCGTTTAGTCAGGAGGACCCACCCACAAATAGATTAGTCTGGGAAGGTTGATACCTCCTTCCCCACCTTGCACCTGTGTTACACCCAGTCACTGATAGCCCTGCAGGGCTGTGACCTAGTTGCCTCCAATGAGCAGATACTCCAGGGGTTTGTACCTGCCTGAATCACAAGGAAATCTATATCTGGTCAGCCAGGATGCTGCTCTCTGCCTCTAGGCAGCAGGGGGAGGTGAGGCCTGACAACCTCGGGCACTTGATGGAGGCTGGGGTGTTCATTCAGATCCAGCCCTGCCCCTGATTGATGTTACTGACAGAAGAGAACAGCTTTGCAGGAATTTGTTTCTGTCCCTGCTAAATTCCCCTGCAGAAGAGAAGCTGTTTTGAGTTCCCATAACCTGTGCCTCAGGCCCTGTCTTTGCTCCTGCAGGTTTGTATTCGCAGCCCAGTTAGCTGTCAGTTCTAGCCTCCTGCCTTCCTTTGTCTATAGACTGATGATCCCCTGAGGGCCGGGTACATCTTAGGCTCAGTAAAATGGTCCTCTGGGTCAGCCCCACCCTGGGAATTTCTCGGCTCTGCATGTGCGTTTTCTACTCTCCATGGTCCAGCCAGGCCGGTACTGCCTCTGGCAAACCCTTTACTCACGGTGCCTGTGTTTCAGTCCCAGATCTGTTCCGTGGTGGTTGCCACCTGAGAAGATGCCCAGCCTCCTCTGCTTGCCCAGGGAGACAGGGGGTGTGGCTTTGGAATATCTGGGAGTGAGCTCTATTGTTGCCAAAAATGGCTGCTGCTCTGTGCCTGAGGGCACCGCCACTCCGGTGTGGTTCCCTCTCAGCCGACCATCCTCTACTCACTCCCGTGCTGTAGAGTCAGCACTGACCAGCTGCAATCCAGGCCCTGTCCACATCCCTCAAGAAATCACCCAAGAATCTGGACTCCTGGGGGACAGGCCTCCAGACCTCAGAGTGAGAGTGGAGGGGAGTGCTGGGAGCTCAGAATTGCAGGTAGAGAATATGTACACTTTTATACAGTTTTATGACTGGCAGGAGAATGCCGTGGCACACTAGGAGGGGAGGTAGGTTCAGTTTTTAGAGGGTCTCTCCTGTGGAGTGTAATGGGAGGACCTTTGAACTCTGCTCGTTTGTTTGTGGGGCACTCCGAGCCATATCATCCACTTGGTGATGGATTTTGTACCTTTTGTTTGTATCCTTGGGGTTGCAGCTTGCCTCAGCGGAATTGATGTGCGTTCTTCAATCTTCTCTCTTGGTGTAGCTCTAATCCACCAGGTTACTTGCTAAATTTCTGTCCTTTAACTCTCCTTCTGGATGGGAGCCTCTGTGGAAATCTGGCTTCAGTCAGCCATCTTGTCTCCACCTCCTACCCTTTCCTATTTAATTCTCAAAGAATTCTAATATATAGGTACTATTATTAGCAGAGGATATAATATATGAATTATGATTGTAGGCTTTAGAACTAAATTTGCCTGGGATTATATCTCAGCTCTATCATTAGTTAGCTGTGTAATCTTGATCAAATTATCTAACCTTTCTCATCTATAGATTTAGAACAATGGGGCAGTGCCTGTAGCTCAGTGGGTAAGGGTGCCAGCCACATACACCAAGGCTGGCTGATTTGAACCTGGCCAGGGCCAGCTAAAACAACAATGACAAGTGCAACAAAAACATATGTGGGCATTGTGGCAGGTGCCTGTATTCCCAGCTACTTGGGATGCTGAGGCAACAGAATCACTTAAGACCAAGAGTTTGAGGTTGCTGTGAGCTGTGACACTACAGCACTTCTACCCAGGGCAATAGCTTGTGATTCTATTAAAAAAAAAAAAAAATTTAGAATAATGATAATTCTTATCTCATGGAGCCTATTGGTGAGCATTTAATGAGTTAATATATGTGAAATCCTCAGAATAGGATTAGTTTAAAATGTGGGCAGACTGCTTGGGTTTATAACCCAGCTCTAACACTAACTAGCTGTGTGGCCCTGGGCACGTAACCTAATATGCCCAGTGCCTTGGTTTCCTCATCTGTAAAATGGGTGTGGCAAAAATAGTACCTATCTCAGATAGTTTTTATGAAGATTAAATAAGATATAATACAATAATCTAGTAAATAATAAACTCCTCATTCTTTCTTATCTTCTGGGACTCTAGCTACACATGTGTTAAATCTACCTACAGTGTCCTATTTATCTTTAACTTTCTTTCTGTGTTTTCCTTCACTTTTTGTGCTTAAGTCTGAATATTTCCTTTTAGCTCATCTTCCAATTTGTTAAATCAAAAATAAATAAATGAATGAACACTCTTGGCATAGTATATATTCAATGAATGTTAACTGTGAGTATTAACCTCACATTAAAGGAAACCGAAACTCGGAGGAATTAAATACCTTTTCAAGGTTATATAACTAGTGGGTGGTATAGCCTGGATTTAAACTCAGTGTCTATAGACTAAACTACCTTAATTATCACGCTATGTTACTACTGTCGGAAAACTGGTAGGATGCTGCAGATGTTTAATGATTGAGCTTGTTCCTGAGTATGTATGCTGCCTTTGTTCTATATATGTGTGTGTATGTGTGTGTTTTAAGGACTTTGTCAGAATGGGGATCACTGCAACCTAATCTGACCTGACCCCACCATCCTTAATTTTGCTCAAAATAACCTTCCAGATAGAAAGCCTAATTCTCATCTGTTACTCTGTAAATGCAAACAGTGGTAGCTGTCTACCAAAGGAGATGAACAGTGAAGCTAACAGTTCTCAAGCAAGCAGCCTAAGATTCCAGAATTAACCTCCTGCTACTAACCATCCTGTACCCTTAGGCTGAGATGTAGCTCCAGTGCAGGAAATGAATGAGTCACTGCTTGAAATTGATGTTTAGCTATTTGGAGCAGCACCACTTGAAATAATTAAAAGAATTTGAGGGGGAAAAATAGTGATTTCTTTCTTTGCTGATAAAGCCTGTATCCATCAATATTAACTTGCTAAGGAAGAAAAGAGGAAAAACTTTCAGGTGATTCTCTAGGAATACTTCTGCTTAACTAAAAGGCACAGGTAGCAGGAAATCAGTATAAAATTGGAATGAGAGCAGATTCTAAGAAAATGTAAATTGTTTCGTACACCATCAGTTTCCCAGCAAACACACACACAACTATTATTCTTTTTACAATAAGTTTGATGATTTAATTCTGAGTCTTCAACTATTAGTTCTTTCTATTTAATTTTTTTCCTAAAATCTTACCTATCCTATCAGCTTTGATTATTACATCTATAGATGATACCTGAATCATTTGTAGATGATTATATCTTGTGTCCCACATAATAGAAGCAACTACTTCTTAGAAATACCTGCTTGTTGCTTATCCTGCTATCAGCCCAAATCAATTCTATTTAAAAGTGAACATAATTCTACTTCCATCTAGAATGTAGAAAGCTAGGGAAAATGTTGCTTCTATTCCAACAAAAAGAAAAAGCCAATAATCAACATAAGGCCAGTGCAGTGGCTCACACCTGTGATCCTAGCACTCTGGGAGGCCAACACAGGAGGATCCCTTGAGCTCAAGAGTTCGAGACCAGCCTGAGCAAGAGACCTCATCTCTACTAAAAATAGAAAAACTAGCCAGGCGTTGTGGTGAGCACCTGTAGTCCCAGCTACTCAAGAGTCTGAGGCAGGAGGATTGCTTGAGCTAAGGAGTTTGAGATTGCTGTGAAGAAAGCCAAGGCCATGACACTCTGGCCTAGGGCAACAGAGTAAGACTGTCTTAAAAAAAGAAAAAAAAAAAAAGACAATCAACATAATCATAACTTTCTTAAACTCATCAAGGAGTTGATATCTTAAGGCAACACAGTGTACTGAATTCCAAGGAAAGATAGAAACTTCCAAAGAGTGATAAATTGGGAATATTGACTCATTCGAGCATATGAGGAAGAAACCCTAGGTGCCATGCAAACAGATAAGAACACGACTAATCTTTTCATGAATTGCCAAAAGCTGAGTATGACCTTGTGCAAGAGTTTAGAATCCTTAGAAGCTACAGACACAAGGGGAAATCATACCCACTTGCAGACTCTTCACTATGAATATCCTCTCGGTGTATAAAATAGCTGCTCAAAATATGTATAGTGGAGAGCATAAAGTGTCTAAACAGGGGCACTCCATAGGGATAGGAAACATTTACAAATGAACACCAGGGACACCTTAGTGGGAAAAAAAGTCACAGAGGACTACACACACACTGAACATCATAGGCACATATTTGTTTGTGTTTGGGAAAGATGATGAAGGAGACAGGTGGGAAACATGAATTCTCACTTAGTTTCCCTTGAAGATGATGAGTTTTAGGTGTCAACCCTAGTGTGGCTCCCCTTCAATAATTTCTAACACAAGACATAGCAGTTGTTAATGCCATCATGGGAAGATGCAGAGGAAAATCAAGACTAAGCAATGGTACGGAAGGAAGACAAAGTATGGCAGCTTTTTAAGGTGGTTATTCAGAAAAAGTTTTATCTATCAGTCTCCCACACCTTCCTCCCCAGACTTGTACCTGCAAATGTCAAATCCTGCCTACACTTCTGACACCAAGTTTATGATCATGAAATCCTCACCTTGTCACTGACAATTTGGATCATTTCTTTCTCCCCTTACCTGACTGTCTCCTCCAAATTTTTACCCCATAGCAGTATATGGGGTCAGAGCACAAAATAAAGTGCCCAGAAGACACTAATACAAGCTATTACTAACACTTGATATGGGTCTCCCATTTCTTTTTTTTTTTTTTTTTTTTTTTTTGTAGTTTTTGGCTGGGGCTGGGTTTGAACCCACCACCTCCGGTATATGGGGCTGGTGCCCTACTCCTTGAGCCACAGGTGCCACATGGGTCTCCCATTTCTAAGATAGTATAGGGTCATATGCCATGCTCTCCTTTGTTGTTAGAGGTCTGATTCTACCTCTGAAGTCATTTCATTTTAATAAACTTTTCATATTCCAAATCAACATTCTGTGCTGCCTATGTTAACCATTACCTATGTCAATTAGCAGCTTGGTTTTAAAAACTAGAAGAAAAAAATTTGTACAACAGAAACTAGCTTTCTGGTGTGGTGACACACTACAAGAGGGATTTTACCTAACAGATGCAAACATTGTAACCTAGTTGTTTGTATCCTCACATTAAGGTGAAATAAAAATACATACATATATACATACATACATACATTTATAAATACATAAATAAATAAAGAAATTGATCTTTTTGGTAAAAAAAAAACTAAGAAAAATGTTTGGAGTTTTATCAAATCCAAGTTAAAAGTAACAAATCATAAGCAATTAAAAACATATCATTGCTCATCAAACCTAAATGATAACATAAATCTTTGCTTATAGGGGAGAACAATGAAATCATGGTAGAAAATAAAGACTAAAGAATTTAGTCATGTGCTTGTTATTTATTTTATTTTATTTTATTTTTTCTTATTGTTGGGGATTCATTGAGGGTACAATAAGCCAGGTTATACTGATTGCATTTGTTAGGTAAAGTCCCTCTTGAAATCGTGTCTTGCCCCCAAAAGGTGTGGCAAACACCAAGGCCCCAACCCCTCCCTCCTTCTCTCTCTCTGCTCTTCCTTTCCCCACCCCTCTCCCCCCTCCTTCTTTCTCTCTCTGCTCTCCCCTTTCCCCACCCCCACCGTGACCTTAATTGTCATTAATTGTCCTCATAACAAAATTGAGTACATAGGATTTGTGCTTCTCCATTCTTGTGATGTTTTACTAAGAATAATGTCTTCGACTTCCATCCAGGTTAATATGAAGAATGTAAAATCTCCATTTTTTTTTTTAAAGCCATGTGCTTTTTAAATTTAACTCCTATTATAGGGACAACCTGATTTGAATGAAAATGTTTATTAAAGTATTTCACTTATGCTTTGGTCATGCTTTGCATTTCTGCTGTGCATTTTTTTTAATGCATTTTGGCCCCTCTTCAGTTCATTCTCCGGACTAGACATACCATTATTTGAAGGGTACTAGAAATATCCATATCCCATACCCCAAATTAATTCCTTTTATACCTTGGGACAAAAACATATCAGAGCAACCCCTAGAGAGAACCTTCCTAGAATTCCATCACTGTAAGTTTCCCAATCACCCGCCATGTGGACTGTGGCTTTTTCCTTTAATTCTTCTTGTTTTTCTCTAGTTTCTCCTGGTTTCTGGTTCTTGTTATCTTAGCCCAGTCAGTGAGTCATTTAGGTTTCAATATGACAGTTTCTACAGTGAGAAAATTCCAGAATCTCCAAAGTGAGAGGAATACAGTCTGGCTACTGAAACCAGCTTGATACTTCTTAACTTACTAACCCCAATTTTAATAGATTTTCACTCAAAATTCACTGCCAGGTCAGCTGATAATTCAGCTGAGCCCTCGCCACCAGCTACTGTCCTTGATCCCAAATGAAGACATATTTTTTCTGCAGCCTCCAGATACTGCTTGTGCTTGGGCAGTTATATTTGGATTCCATCCTAAATCTCTTTATCAAATGTTTCATCCCAAGTTTGCTTCAGTCTGTTTAAGATGAAATGATTTAAACTGCTGCTTCTCCTTTTCAAGGAGTTTCTAAATGACTTATCTGTATAACGCTAATGCTCTTCTCTCACCAGACTCCCTGAGCACCCTTACAACCTACTCTCCTTGTTTTCTGGTGTCTTGTGTGTCCTGAACTTTCCTCAGTTTTTTTCTCTAAGAAACATCTATATTTAATTTTATCTTTTTCTCTCACAGTTGCACCTCTGGTCTTTTCCCTGCAGTATGTACAAAACCTTCTCCCTAACCCTCTTGGTACAAAATAAAGCCCAATTATATTTCAATTATTCTTTTTTTTTTTTTTTTGAGACAGAGTCTTAAGCTGTCACCTTGGGTAGAGTGCTGTAATGTCACAGCTCACAGTAACCTCAAACTCTTGGTCTTAAGCAATTCTCTTGCCTCAGCCTCCCAAGTAGCTGAGACTACAGGCACCTCCCACATTGCCTGGCTAAATATTTCAATTATTCTTGATCCGATATAGACAGGAGTACTGTGTCCTTTAAAATGCACACATTCGTTGTGGAGGACATTGTCTTTTTCTGTTTTTTAAAATTGATTTATTTCTTAGAGCCAGGATCTCACTCTGTTGTCCAGGCTGGAGTGCAGGAGAACTACAGGCATGAGCCACCATGCCCAGCTAATGCTTTTTTTTCTTTCTAATTTTTGTAGAAACAAGGTCTCACTATTTTCCCCAGGCTGGTCTTGAATTTCTAGACTCAAGCAAGCCTCCTGCCTCAACCTCTCAAAGTACTGGGATTACAGAAGTGAGCAACTGCACCTGGCCCTGAGTTATCTTTTTTTAATCTACTAAAACCTGGTTGGCATCAACCGGCAACAATTGCCTTACAATTGGGCACCTGATTCAGGTAGAAAGGTCTTATTGTAGGACTCAGGGCCTGGAAACAGACATGCTGAGGAATTATGTGGGATAGTTCAATCATTCTTTAAGACTCCAAAGAAGATACAGCTCCAAGATCTGAGAATGAGATACAGGAAAAGTTAGCTTCTGATATTAAAACTAATAAAGATTAGATAGGACTGCATCTGCAAAAATAATTCCCATTAAGTAGTTATCAAGTAGCTATAAACCCAGTTATAAATGAGTTTAAGTGAAGCCACTATTTCTCAGCCCAATTAAGAAAGTTACTGGGTTTCTTTAAAAACTATAGCCTACTCAATGGTATTGTCCAATGGCTCAGATTATTGTTTTGCTGTCACATAGGATTGGAAGTTGGCCTTGGTCCTAAGAACAGAAAAGCAAGAGAGCAAGCTGATGTGTTTTTATTCAGCCTCCCCAAATGAAAGGACACTTTCACTTTGGAAGACCAGTGTCGATTATTTAGTTAGGATATATCTAGAATAGAACATGGACAAGCCACACTTAATTTTGTGAAAATAGCCAGCAATTACATCTGACTCTTTGTATTGTAATTATTTTCATTAAGTGTTGTAGTAGGCAGAAAGAACTAGAAAGAGGAGTGGATAGCGATGTCATGGATGAGGAAAATAATGTACATTTAATGCCAGATAGAAAAATAAATTACCAAATGGAAGTTTCAAAAGAGATGCAGCTCAGAAGTGAGTGAATTGAGTGAATAGAAAGTCTAGGAGGCAGCAAGGCTGACGCTGCTGATAAGAGAAAGTTGGGACGAGGCATAATCACAAGTACATTTATAGATAAATGCTGAATCTGAATGCTTGAACAGAGAGAAAAATTGGAAGAAGGTGTCCCATGTGGAGGTGGCCATACTAAGCATTTTACCAAGTGAAGCTGATACTTTGTAATGTCAAGGGAAGATGGGGTGAGCATTGATAAGCAAATTAAGGGAAGATAGGGAATAAAATGTGATTAGTTGGATGTGTCAAATCTGGTATCAAGATGTACAAATTCTGCTAACATTTTGTTACTTTAGATGAGAAATTAATTCCCGAATTTCGGTCTTAGAGTACTAGTTTTGTCATCTTTTCCTTATCCTTATACCATCTATTCTTATCTGCTTACTATAATTCTTTACAACACTTTTTAAAAAACCATTACACTTTAGCTTCATCTTGAGCAATAATATCTTATGACATCATGAGTTTGATAAGCTTGTTAGGTATTTTTCTAAAACACACGTACATGCATAAGCTTGAAAATAAAAGCTCTTCATATGTTAACAGCTGAAATCAACCTATGAACTATCAGTGATATACAGATCCCGTTGTGAGAAACCCTGAGATAGGTAACTGACTGCAGTGACGTTGTTTCGAGAGCACAAGGGAAATGCTAAATGCACTTAGGAACCACTTTTTCTTTAGCCTCGTTTTTGAGAGAAAAAAAGCAGGAGAAAATAAAGTATCGTTAACTTCTTCCTACTTGGGTGGTTCAGGAGATTGTTGTAAATTATTGAAATTTACTGGATTACTGGAAGTGTAAGCCAGAGTCGTAACCATTTAGTAAGAGGTCTTTACTAATTTTTTTTTTTTTTTTGAAACAGTCTCACTCCCTCGCCCTGAGTAAAGTGGCATCATCACTTACAGCAAACCTCAAATTCTTGGGCTCAAGTGATTCTCTTGCCTCAGCCTCCCAAGTAGCCAGGACCACAGGTGCCCACCATGATGCCTGGCTAGATTTTCTATTTTTAGTAGAGAGGATGTCTCACTCTTGCTCAGGCAGGTCCTGAACTCTTGAGCTCAAGCAATCCACCCACCTAGGCCTCCTGGAGGGTAAGAGGACTGTGTATGAACAGAAAAGCAAGAGTTTCTCTGGTGTGAGTAGAACTGTAGGTCTCTTGACACCAGAGATTCTGGAGTATCTGAATATAATTTCACCCAAACTACAAAACAGAGAAGCTGTATATGGGAATAAACAGAACCTCTTTGGGGAAAATCAACTAGTACTTATGCAACTCCGCTCATCCTGTGCTCAAAAGGGGGCAGATGAAGCTCCACGCTACTGGGACCCATCACACACACTTCTACTGAGTTTCTACCATATTGCAGCACCAACTACTGGTTCTTCCAAGTGGATTTACCACAAAGACAGAGAAGTTGAAGCTTATTTCCCAATATTGGCAAATTTGGGCAGACATAAGTTCTGCCCACTATAAATTCTGAAATTGGCCTCCAAACTTAGAAAGCAGCCTCTTGTGAGTTAAATTAGAATAAATGAGTTCCCCCACACTTGAATACTTTGTAAGAAGTAAAAAAAAAAAAAGCTTTTCAACCTGAAAAGCTAAAAACCAATGATTATTTCAGCAAGGAAATTACGTACATTTGGGGCCCAGCTTAGTCAGAGGGCTATCCTTTTTTTTTGAAACCTTTGTAGGTACAACTGGTACTGAAAATTAACTTAGTGTCCAGTTCTCCAAAAGCTGGCCTTGTTTGTTAGAAAGCATTATGAAAGTGTCCGGCTACTAATTTCAAATTGTGTCTAATATCTTACTGGTGGAGGCTCTGCCTTGGTATTCAGTGACGAATATTCACTAATGGAGCTATTTAAAAATTAAAATGAGTTTATGTCATAGGTAGAGTAGCAAAGATACTATTTGTGCCGTAAGTCTTTATTCAGTAAAAATCTTGGCATCTTATCTCTGAACCATCTGCCTGTCTTCTAAGGGTCATGCTGACCTTGTTAAATTGCCTTTTTCTCACTTAGCTCATTAGTTAACAATCTCTGTTAATTAGATGCTAAGAGGACAATGTGACGTCTAGGTAGCAGAATGCAGGACCAACATCTAATTATACAGTGCTAAAAACAAAAACCACTAAGTGAGCTCTCTCTGGAGCAGGTTAGTGCATGAGCTATATTCCTTCTTAACTTCTTAGTCAGTTGTGTTGTGCTAACTTCACAGAAGTATTGATGCCAAAAAACTCTCAGAAGAAAACATAGTGGTGAGTCTGTGTGACCTTGGATTTGGCAATAGATTCTTCAATATAACATCAAAATCACAAGCAACGAAAAAAAAAATTAATTGAACTTTATCAAAATCTAAAATTTTTTGTGCCTCAAGAGATATTATCAAAAAATTGAAAAGAGGGGCAGAGCCTGTGGTTCAGTGAGTAGGGCACTGGCCCCATATACTGAGGGTGGCATGTTTGAACCCAGCCCCAGCCAAACTGCAACAACAAAAAAATATATAGCTGGGCGTTGTGGTGGGCGCCTGTAGACCCAACTACTCAGGAGGCTGAGGCAAGAGAATTGCCTAAGCCCAAAAGCTAGAGGTTGCTGTGAGCTATGACACCACAGCACTCTACCGAGGGTGACAAAGCGAGACTCTGTCTCTAAAAAAAAAAAAAGAAAGAAAGAAATTGAAAAGAAAGCCCACATAATAGGAGAGAATATTTGCCAATCATATATCTGATGAGAGACTTAAGTGTAGGATATAGGAGGAACTCAACAACAGAAAGACAAACAACTTAATTAAAAATGGCCAAGGAACTTGCATAGACATTTTTGTAAAGAAGATAGAAAAATGGCCAATAGTTTTTGACAAGATGCTCCACCTCATTAGTCATTAGGGAAATGCAAGTCAAAACCATTATAAGATGCAATTTTATACTTACTAGGATGACTATACTTTTTCCAAAAATGAAAAAAAGTGTTGGTAAGGATGTGAAAAAAATTGGAATCTTTATACATCACTATACCACATGTAAAATGGTGCAGTTACTGTGTAAAACAGTGTAGTTGTTTCTCAAAAGACTCCACATAAAATTACCACATGACCCAGCAATTCTATTCCTGGATAGATGGCCCAAAGAATTTAAAACCAATAAGTACTCAAATAAATACATGCACATACTATGTAAATGCCTATAACAATACTATTCACAGTAGCCCAAAGTGAAAACCACCCAGTGTCCATGAATGAATAGATGGATAAACAAATTCTAGGGTATGAATGAATGCAATGGAATATTATTCAGTCATAAAAAGAAGTATGTAAAAAAATAAATGGAGACTTTACCTCCTTTATGTTTACATGGATGGAGCTGGAAAATATTCTTCTTGGTAAAGTATCTCAGGAATGGGGGG
>CAUYPK010020763.1:0-10938 GCA_963574355.1 Loris lydekkerianus | reverse complement strand
AATAAATAAAGGACTAATTTTGATGTAAGACACCGAAAGTTTCATTAAAAAATACCCAATAGGTCAAAAGATATCGCAATTTTACGCAAAGCCTAATTTGACACTAAAATGTATGAAAAATGCCCGCTTTCTTATGCAATTTTGTGCGAAAATGATCCGCATACAATGTTAAATTGTCTCACTAAAAAGGCATTTGAACCTAAATTCACTGTAATGATCCAAATCCAATCACTTCTATGATAAATGGCATCCTTCTCTTTCTCCTCTTAGGAATTACCAGAACAATAACTTATTAAAGAGAATTGGTAAGCTATGAAAAAAGTGGATGGTGGCAAGCCTATACATATACAGATTGTTCCCCCCACAAAAAAATCACCTGAGAAAAGGAATTTCTAATTCTCAGTTTTACCAAAATGGTAGGAAGAATAGTATTGCAAACAGTATTAAAACTTTTTTTCTTGTATTGTTTTTATTGGGCTTTGACATACAATAAAGTGCACATATTTAACTTATACAATTTGATAAGTCTGGCTTATGTATACACCTATGAAACCTCCATCACAATCAAGATAGTGAATATCCCCATTCCCTGGAGGTTTCCTCATGGCACCAGATTTTAATCATGTATGCTCACCCTCTCATATGGTTCATTCAGACTAACCACTAAGTTCTCTCTTGGTCACGTGAAGGCTATATTCCTGGATAAAAGTTCACTGAACTAAAAAAAAAACAAAACTGATTGACAATGAAGACAATGAATTGAAAATGGCCTGTAAGTTCTGCCCTCTTGTCTAACTAGGTTTTAAGTAGATTGATAAAGTCTAAGATTGTTGAACACTTAGTCTGTAGCAGATCTTACCTTAGGAAAACCTCAGAAATCTATAAATTTTTTTTTTTTTTTTTAGAGACAGAGTTTCATTTTGTCGCCCTTGATAGAGTGTCGTGGCACCCCACCTCACAGCAAACACCAGCTCTTGGGCTTAGGCGATTCTCTTGCCTCAGCCTCCTGAGTAGCTGCGACCACAGGTGCCCACCATAATGCCCGGCTTTTTTTTTTTTGTTGTTGTTGTTGTTGTTGTTGTTGTTGTTGTTGCAGTTTGGCTGGAGCCAGGTTCAAACTTGCCACCCTTGGTATACGGGGCTGGTGTCCTACTCACTGAGCCACAGGTGCCGCCCCAGAAATCTACAAATTAAGTGCTAGTTTCTATTATTTTAAACTTTTCTTCCTCTTTTTCTATTATTTTCTTGTTTATTTATTTTTAATTGTTTGAGATCCATTGAGGGTACAAAGAATTAGGTTACACTGACTGCATTTGTTAGGTAAAGTCTCCCTTATAACTGTGTCCTACCCCCAAAAGGTTACACCTCAAACTAAGATCACAGCTAGTAAGTGGCAAAGACTGGAACTCAGGTCTGCCTGTTACCAAAACTTCTTCTTAACCATCCTGCCCCTCTCTTCCAATGAGAACATAAGCTTGCAAATAACCAAAATAACCTATTAAAGGCTTTTGTTTAAGATCCAAAAGGTGGTGAGGTGTAGGTACATGTTGACTTTGGTCCTCTGAGAGCCTAGACACAAACCCCTCTCCAGTTAAATTATCCCCAGTGCATAAGGACTGTAGGATGGGGTGCTACCAGCTACCAGCTTGCCAGATTAACATGCCTTGAAGCACTACAAAAATAATTTGCTGCTTACCTGATGGCAAGGCAGACTTCCTTCTGAATTTCAGGGCAAATTTGATCTTTTGGTGCCATCAACAACTGCCAAAGAAGCAATCCTGACCGTCGAATGATGTCTCGATTCCTTTCAGTTTGTGGGCTGAAGAAAAATTTAAATACCACCTACAGAAACGTAAGGAGTATATCAGAAAATGCTAATTACTGGGAATAAAAGTATACCTATGAAAAAAGCACATGGCAGATACTCTGTGAACAAATAACCAGGCGGATTTTCTAACTACAATCTCTTCTATTGTATAATGACATAATTATAAGAAATATTTTGCATATATTTATTCATTGATCTATAGAGCAATGCTCCATAGTACAATGAGTATGATAATACTAATTACAGGATTAAGAGGTGTTAAAATGCAAAACAGAATGTCATTAAATTTTTCTTCTGGTAAAGCCAAGTTTTGTGTATCTTTTTCTTTATCTTATTTATCTCAAAACAGCATTATTTACCTGAAAGACAACGAGAATGCAGCGTATAATACAGGTATCTCCATTAACCATGGCCTTCTCCATAATGTCACAAATACTGCTAAGATGGTGTGCTTCAATCGGATGCTGTTTGCCCAAGACACTTGTGATTGGAAGATTGGGGTTGGTAGCAAGAAGATTGAGTTGATGTATGCACATCGCACCAACATGGTGCAATAATTGGTTTATAACCTCATTGGTGGTTATAGCCTCTTCTAGAAGATAAAAAAGAAACTCAGTGAGGAAAGACATCTCTATAGGTGGTCCTGGAGGGACAGACCTTTGACTTACAACAGGTGCACACACACACGAGGACAGAATATCTTGGTTACAATCTCTTTCACTGCTGCGGGAGAACCCTTCTCTCTGCCATTGGTGCTGGGGTGAAAACACGTGGGGAGTTCATATGTTTAGAGCATAAGTAGCTACCACTTACTGAGCTCTTTCTAGAGGCTGAACAATGGGTTAAATGCTTTATAGGCATTACTCTGCAACATGGTTCCAAACCTGCTTTGCAGAGCAATAAACCAAGAGTGTCAGAGGGGTTAAATAACTCGGTCTAGGTCACACAGCTAAGAAGTAGTAGAGCTGAGATTTGAATTTAAGCCATCTCAGCCCACAGCTCATGCTTTGTAAACATTCTAGTAAGATCTCTCCATCTTCTGTGGTTACTCTACGGTAGAATTGCCCTGTCCATAAATATCTCTTCCCACAGTGCCTCAACATTTTAATCTCATTTAGTCATCACAACCTAGATGTTCACCAATTAAACCTGTGAGGACCCTCTTAAATAGCAACACAGACTTCACAAGTGTTTGCAGATATTCAGGGAATGAAGTGAAGATAATCGACGTAGGCAGAGTGTAAAAAGCTTGCTTTCCCCCCTGAAAACCAGGTAAGATGAACTGCTTACAAGAAGGAGGCTTGGGTGAGGGCCTGAGAGCTACAAAAGGAAAGTGGGCACTGGGAACAATGAGGACTGGACTCTAGGAAAAGTGAAGAGAATGTGAACGTGGCAAAATGAAACTTTTTGATTGTTCATTAACCCTCCAGCCAGACTGGGTCCCACTCTCTTCCATGCCTGGTGGATCTTTAGTTGTAGAACACCAAAATTCAGGGGAGTACTGTTTTTCTTAATCAGAGATTGTTTAAAATCCAGCTTTGGGACCTAATGAAGAAAATGAGAGTATTGATATTTTATTTTGTGTTAGATGGGGAGCTAGTGGAGGTATCTGAGCAGAGGAGTAATAGATTGATCCTTGGGTTATTAAAGGTTCCTTGGCTGCTGAGTGCAGCTGAGCTTAGCAGGTGGAGGAGGGCAACTGTCCATGAGCTGCTATAGTACCACCAGTGAAGACGATGCTGCCTCAGACTAGAGCCGTAGCAGCAGAGTTGGTGGCAAATGGTAGAATCTGGGGTACGTTTTGAAGGTAGGAGCTACAGGATTTGCTGATATCCACTTGGATGTTGGGAGTGAGAGAAAGGGAGTCAAAGATAACCCCAAATGTTCAGTGTGAGTCTATGAAAGAATGGGGATTCATATACTCAAATAGGTACAGATTTGAAGAAAAAAAGAAATAGAAAATTTGTTTCTGACATGTTAAGTTGAAAATGCATATTAGATAACCAAGTGGAGGCAACTGCCTAGAGTAGCATTTAGGCAAGAGGCTTAGAAGTCACTATTGTACAGATAGTTGACTTACTATTACTTTTCTTCTTTTCGCTGTTTTTTTTTTTTTTTTTTTTTAGAGACAGAGTCTCACTTTAATGCCCTGGGTAGAGTGCCATGGCATCACAGCTCACAGCACAACCTCCAGCTCTTGGGCTTAGGTGATCTCTTGCCTCAGCCTCCCGAGTAGCTGGGACTACAGGCGCCCACCACGCCTGGCTATTTTTTTGTTGCAGTTTGGCAGGGGCTGGGTTTGAACTCACCACCCTCAGTATACGGGGCCGGCACCCTAATCACTGAGCCACAGGCACCACCCTGTTTTTTTTTCTTTTACAACTTTACCAAGGTTTAATTTAGACACCATGAAACATACCCCTCTAAGTGCACAATTCAATAATTTTTAGTAAATGTATACAAATATCAAAATCAAGAAAACCAGAGAAATTACTATTGACACTATCTATATTAACATAATAAGAAAATACCATGAACAACTTCATGTCAATAAATAAGCAAACCTAGACAAAATGCACAAATTTCTAGCAAGTCACAAATTGCCAAAACTAACCCAAGAAAAATCAGAATGTAAGAATAGAAAGTTGCATAATCTGAAAGTATCACAGAACGTGGTACACAACATTTAAACCAAGTGCTCTTTTTTTTTTTTTTTTTTTTTAAAGACAGGATCTCAGTCTGTTGCCTGGACTAGATTGCAGTAGCATCATCATAGCTCACTGCAACCTCTAACTCCTGGGCTAAAACAATCCTCTTGCCGCAGCCTCCCAAGTGGTTAGGAAAAGAGGCATGAGGCACTGGTCTTGAAGTCCTGGTCTCAAGCAATCCTCCCATCTTGGTCTTCCAAAGTGCTAGGATTAGAGGAGTGAGCCACCACAACTGGCCCAAATGATCAATTTTAACATCCCTACTAATAAATCATGTACCCTGGAATATGATGTAATATGAAACAGAAATCACTTCTGTGGTATTTCTCTCCCCAATCCATTGCCTCAGTTTAATCATGAGAAAACATTGGATGAACCCAAATGGAAGAACATTCTGCAAATGCCTGACCAGTTCTCCTCAAAAGTGTCTTTTTCTTCAGATAGGATAACTATCAACCTGTGTCCCAAGTTTCCTCATCATTTTTTCCACCATCTCAAATCTGCTGCTGAGCCACTCTAATGAAATTTTTTTTTTCAGTTATTACACATTTTTTTTTCTGAGACAGAGTCTCATTTGTCACCCTCAGTAGAGTATCATGGCTTCATAGCTCACAACCACCACAAACTCCTGGGGTCAAGTGATCCTCCTGCTTCAGCCTAGCTGGGCCTATGGGCACCTCCACAATGACCAGCTTTTTTTTTTTTTTTTTTTAGACAGAGCTTCAAGCCGTCTCCCTGAGTAGAGTGCTGTGGCATCACAGCTCACAGCAACTCCTGGGCTCAAGCGATTCTCCTGCCTCCACCTCCCAAGTAGCTGGGACTACAGGCGCCTGCCACAACACCCAGCTATTTTTTTTGTTTGTTTGTTTTTGGCCGGTAGTTTTTGGTTGGGGCTGGTTTTGAACCCACCACCTCTGGCATATGGGGCCAGTGCCCTACTCCTTTGAGTCATAGGCACTGCCCTTCACCCGGCTAGTTTTTGGTTGCAGCCGTCATTGTTGTTTGGCGGGCCTGGGCTGGATTTGAACCCGCCAGCTCAGGTGTATGTGGTTGGCACCTTAGCCGCTTGAGCCACAGGTGCAGAGCCAATGCCCAGCTATTTTTTAAAGATAGGGTCTCACTCTTGCTCAGGCTGGTCTCAAACTCCTGAGCTCAGACAATCCACCCACATTGGCCTCCCAGAGTGCTAGGATTACAGGTGTGAACCACGGTGCCTGGCCTTCCATTATTATATACTTTTCAAATCCAGAATTGCCATTTAGTTATTTTTCTTAATACTTTTCATTACTGAAAGTCTCTATTTGTTTTCTCATAGTCATCATACTTTCTTTTACTCTTTTATACTTGAATTCCTTTAGTTCTTTGAACATATTTATGATGGCTGCTTTAAAGTCTTCATCTGACTTTAGCAATACAAAACCTCAGTTTCCTCTGAACTGTGTGGTTACTAATTTCTCTGATCAGTTTGTTTATTTTTCCAAACCTTGTTTCTTTCTTTCATTTATTTTTATTATTCTTGTTTTCATTTCTAAGCCTGCCTTCCTAGGGGCAACCCTGTCTGTATTCCTTAGTATCATCAACCAGTGATTGGTCAGAGGTTGTGCTCAAACACCTTGAGCCAGTAACAATTTCACCCTGCATGGATCTATGTGTTTGGGGGAAGCACACCAAAGTTTAGGCCATTTTAAACTCTGCTCTGGTTTTTGCTTTCTGCTGGGGCCTCACACCTCTTTCCATATGTGTACAGGCTCATGTTTAGCCAGAGATGTGTGAACCAGCCTCTTCTGTGTAAATGTGTAGAGTGTATCAAGGATGCCTAGGGTGTTCTAACTATGCAGATCTCATCATTAAACTTCTAACTAGTCTGCTTGTCCACTGCTTGCCCTAACAAGGGTCATGGACTCAGGTCAGCTGAGCCACAAGTCTGCTCCTTTTGTTTGCCATCAAGATAACTACTAACTGACGATGCTAGTGGGCATGAGGTCTTTCCCCTCTCTGATCCCAATCAAGTCTATTCCTTCTGGCAGCAAAGCTGCTGCTTTCCAGAATATATTTCCAACCTAGGAGAATGACTATGCTGACCAAGCTTGAAGCAGGGGACAGGAATAGCCCCAGCTAGGAACACCACAGACTTCTACCTTTCCCCCAAAGTTCAATGTGTTTTGTTCTGTTTTGTTTTGCTTTGTTTTGTCACCCTCCGTAGAGTGCCATGGTGTCATAGCTAACAGCAACCTTCAACTCTTGGGCTCAAGTGATTCTCTTGCCTCAGCCTCCCAAGTAGCTAGGATGATAGGCTCCCACCACAACACCTGGCTATTTTTAGAGACGGGGTCTCGATCTTGCTCAGGCTGGTTTCAAACCTGTGAGCTCAGAGCAATCCACCCACCTTGATCTCCCAGAGTGCTAGGATTACAGGTGTGAGCCACCATGCCTGGCCCTACAGTCACAAGATTTTAAGTTAATATTAACTTAATATTAAGAATGTTCATGCTAATATTAAGAAATACAAAGGCCCCTCACATAAGCTTGTGTACAAATAAGTTGTTATCAATGTAAAACATTCTAATAGCAGATAATCCCATGCTAAATACAAATAATCAATTTTTGTACCAAAGTTCTGACAATTTCAGGAAGGATATAAAAATTTCCTTTAAAACAGTCTGTGGGCAGAGCTTTTTACACACTTAATCATAAAGCAATCTTTCAGGGTATAGATAACAAAGGATTTTAGGCTTCTAAATGCAAAGAGGAATGCTGGTGACATACCGTATATACTCGAGTATAAGCCGAGGTTTTTTTGGCACAAAATTTGTGCCAAGTTCGGGTTTTTCGGCACAAATTTTGTGCCGAAAAAAACTCGGCTTATACTCGAGTATATACGGTATTTTGGCATTGGTCTATTTTCTCACCTACTAATGCTGCTATATTCTCTCCTATTTCATGGGGGAAATCTCTTCCTGCCAGACCATGAGTGCACCTCACCTTTGGGCTCAGTGATGATGTGGCTCACTCCAAGTCTCTGGCAGACATAATGGAAGGCTTGATTCCCAGGATTACACCACTGATCAATATAGTCATTTGAGCATGTCCACAGCATGTTGTTCACTGTATCATAACAGGCACCTACAAAAAAGAGCACGTTACTCAACTGTCATGTCACCATCTGCCTGTATACATATTTCTCATAAGCACTGCTAAAGAATGGACGGGCAAGCATTCCTCTAATGTTGACAATCCACATTCTTATTCCATAGATTGACTTGGCAAAGCACTACACTGGGACTCAGTAGGAAGCCAGAATTTAATTTTTAATTTTGCTTAACTCCTATGTGAGAAGGAACAAGTCTCACAAAATAGATATAACTTAGTAATTGACTTATATGTGGCCTACTTGCAAAAAGGATTTAAGTGGTTTATATTAGAAACTGAGACATGATAGGACCAATTAACATTAATACACAATAAAAAGCCCTAAAAACTGAACTCAAACTCTGATATAAGCTTCCTAGCAGCCAGAGCAAAGAGAAAATCCAATGTTTTATAATGTTAATTTTCTAACAATAACAAGCATACCAATTCTTCACAGGAAGTAAATCTTTATATGGCATGAACTTTGAGAATTTGTTACAGACATCATCACACAACCTAATAGACAGTATCTTCAACAGAAGTTTATTTAGAAGAATTTTACATATTGTAATTGCTTGTATTGATTCCCCAAACCAAAGAAAAACATTAAAAAATTCTTTCTTTTCAAGGAAACTAGAATGCCACAGGGAATTGAAAAGATTTTCCAAGAGAAAGTTGCTAAACTTTAAATTTTCCAAGGATGTGTGTGCATTTATTTCTTACCCAATCCTGGTACAAGAGCACCTCGCCCCAGTGAGCTTCCAGCAGCATCTATGAGGTCTGCACGACTTGTAAACTGACCATCCGAAATATTATACACCAAGCTAGAGGCTAGAACTTCAGAAACAAACATTAAGCTGTTTAATGAGCCTAAAGATTACTTTTCAAAGTTTAAATTTTTCACTCTTAACTAGATTTTTATAAAAATTACACTATTTTTTTTTTATTGTTTTATTGTTTTTGTTGTTGTTTTGTTGGTGGTAGTAACAGTGAGGAGGTGGAAAATATATGCAGAAGACAACAGAAAGAAAACTGTCACCAAAATGTCTTCATAAATTTAATATTGAACCACATTTCTTTTGAGTCAGCATCTCACTATGTCGCCCTAGGTAGAATGCCATGACATCACAGCTCACAATAACCTCAAACTATTGGGCTTAAGCGATTCTCTTGCCTGAACCATATTTTTAAAAGTGTTTTTTAAAATGGCAACTTTAGGCTCAGTGGCCATAGCTCAGTGGTTATGGCACTAGCCAAATACACGGAGGCAGGTGGGTTTGAACCTGGCTGTGGCCTGCTAAACACCAATGACAAGTGCAAGAAAAAAATAGGCATTGTGGTGGGCACCTGTAATTCCAGGTACTTGGGAGGCTGAGGCAAGAGAATTGCTTAAGCCCAAGAGTTTGAGGTTGCTGTGAGCTGTGAGCCACAGCACTCTACCGAGGGTGACAAAGTGAGACTATCTAAAAAAATAAATAAATAAGCAAAATAAAATAAAACATAAAATGACAACTTTTGCATGTATTTCTTTTTTTTGAGACAGTGTCTCACTCTGTTGCCCTGGGGTACAGTGCAGTGGCATCATCATAGCTTACAGAGCTATTGTAAATAACTGTTTAATAATTAACTATTTAACTATTTAAAAGCTATTGTAAATAACTATTTAACAATTAACTAATTAACTATTTAACTATTTAACAATTAACTAATTTAACTATTTAACTAATTAACAGGAAAGCCTTAAATATCAGAGTTGGAGCTAAATTGTGAAGAGTGCCACAAGTAAAATTCACTTACTTTTTAAAGATGATAAACCACTTGTTCCACCGAAAAGAGAACGGGTGGCAGAGCTGCCCGATCCCCCTGGAGGTGGCACCAGCATCACCAAGTATGTGCCACAGGTATAGATAGGTGTCTTCCGTAGCATTTTTAGAGGCAGGCCACAGCTAGTATTTGCTAGAGAAAGGAATGAGAATGCTAAGTAAAAATATTTCACACAGAGATTAATCTGATTACCAAAACAGGGGGGTGTAATGAGGGATTCCTAAACCCAAAGATATACCTAGATTAGGAAAACAAAACATTGCTGCCTTTAGTGACAGATTACAAAAAAAGAAGAAAGAAAAAAGAAAACAGAACAAAAAGTAATAGCTAAGGAAAAAGTAATTATCATCTGACTCCACAGCCTGACCTCACACTTCCTGTTATATGGTCTGAACATTTCTTGAAGGTGTTCCTAATCTTCAATATGTCTCTAAAAGTTCTTTCAAAAGAATGAATCCTTACATGGACTAAATCTCAAAATAAGAGAAGAATCCTACTGTTTATGTTTCCCCTGGAAAATACATATAGATTGAGTACCCTTATCTGAAATGCTTGGTACCAGAAGTGCTTCAGATTTTTTCAAATTTCAAATACTTGCATCATACTTACCAAAGAGCATCTCTAAATCCAAAAACCTAAAATCCAAAAGCTCTAGCGAGTGCTTCCTTCAAACATCATGTCAGTACTTGAAAAGTTTTGGATTTTGGAGCATTTTGGATTTTCAGATTTGAGATGCTCAACCTGTAGTATATCAAGATCTGGTTTGCATTTTATATAGAACAAATTCTTGACATATTTGTGATATTATATTCATTACAAACAGATTTGAACATGAAATCAGCCAAAAATTTCAACCTAGTAAAAGTTTTCAAAATATCTGTTACAAAATAATTTTATACTTGTATGATTTGTAATAATCCACTATAGATACTTTTTTCTTTTTTAGAACCAATTACATAAACTATCTTTAAGCAAGTAATTATGTTTCTAATCAAGAAGTGTAAAATATTCTTTAATCTTTCCTATTTCCTGGCATATCTGAACACTGGAGTGATCTTAAAGATTTTGTGAGCACTAGCCTAGTGAGGATTGATGATGTCAACAAAAAATCAATCAAAGGGTGGCTCCTGTGGCTCAGTGAGTAGGGCGCCGGCCCCATATACCAAGGGTGGTGGGTTCAAACCCAGCCTCGGCCAAATTGCAACAAAAAAGTAGCCGGGCGTTGTGGCGAGCGCCTGTAGTCCCAGCTACTTGGGAGGCTGAGACAAAAGAATTGTCTAAGCCCAGGAGCTGGAGGTTGTTGTGAGCTGTGACACTACGGCACTCTACCGAGGGCAACAAGGTGAGACTCTGTCTCTTAAAAAAAAAAAAAAAAAAAAAAAAAAAAAAAAAAAAAAAAATAAGAGTGCTTTAATTAGAATGCTGTAAGGCTATAAAAAATAAATTATT